>JANAVB010014746.1:0-167839 GCA_029216955.1 Iris pallida
ACAGGAGTATATACGGAATAGATGATAAAAATGAATTGATCATGGTCAGTTTACCTCCATAAGAGAGAGTTGTCATGCCATCCTTCTATTTTAGATCTGATTTTCTCCACCAGATCATCATACATTGCAAAAATTCTCTGTCCCTGGATTAGCGGACAACCCAAGTAGGTGAAAGGCTGGTTCAATACAGGGAAACCTGTAACACCCCAGTCCCAAAATATATAGGACTAGGTACGTAGACATGCCAACTGTATACATACGAAGTATGTTCCAATACATGGAATCCTCGTATGTATACATAAGCTCTAAATGCAGTAGAACCAAGGATAAGTAATCTCATCCACAAAATAAAAGAATAAAAGATACCATATAATAACCATGAATTGTCTTTGTACAATATGTTGGGCGGAGACAAATCCACTACCACAAGTAAGGGAAAAATACATGGAAAATGCAATGAATTGTCGAGAGTAGCAAAGAAAGATCCAAGACACATCGTCTTCGAAGGGAATGAGAAGATTACGACCTCGACGAGAATACCTACGGAAGACAAGAATACACACCTGGAGTGATAACCAGGTCCTCAGAGGGACGTAACAAGATACACAATATCATGCCATATAAACTGAATCTAACTGCTCAATAATTAAATAAAATCGAATCATAACATGGTCCAATACCTCACCATTTGCATTAGCGTACCATCCCCAACCAAACAGGGACAGAAGATGGCACACTAACCCATGATGAAGTATCTTTCCAAGCCATGAAACCAATATGGTATCTGGACCACAAAAAAGGTTCATCTCCTTCTCATCGAAGTAGTAAGCCATACCTATAACCAAACAAGGACAAGATGTGGCAAACTATTCCGCGACAAGTTACTTTTCCAAGCCACAGTCAGATACAAGTACCCAAACCAAGAGTACTCATACCTAACGGATAAGGTAACCTAACCAGTCTAAGTGTATGCTGTTTTAAAAACATCCTCCCACCCATGGGCCCTGGCTAAAATAGGATCGGTATGGTCCCCCCCTTTGGGCATGAGATGCCCAATCAATTAGAGCATAACGTTCCGCAGGACGTCAGTGGCCGTCAGTAATCATGGATAATCTCACACGCATCTCCGGCGGAGCTCACGGGTTACAAAAGGTAAAGTGTATAGTAGCCCATAAGCTAAGTAATGTTCTCCCTGCCCCATGCCTTTATGTTGCCTCCGTAACACATATAACCTATGAACCCTAAGTCAACTACGCATGCAACCTCTATTAGCGGTTAATCCTATCACACGGCTTATACATACTGGTGGCCAGCCAGTCACGCATGTCCGAGTTCTATATGCGACCCGCAACTCCGTAGCATAAATGTGTCAAGGCCTATGAATGCAACACACAAAGGGTGGTCCCTTAAATCTAAGTTCAATGTGTATGAAAATAGTACATAGAAGGAAATAGAACTAAACAGTAAAATTTTATCTACTTATGCCATGTATCACAGTTATTCTGCAGAAAATAAATAATAAATAATGCATAAATATGAGCTAAAGTAAAATAAATCTAATGGCAAGGTATCTTTCCTGATGGGATGCCTGGTGTTGTGCAGTGTTCTTGACATGTTCCAATAGTACGATAGCCATGGTTGTTGCACACAGGATCGAATTCGCAAAGAAATTGAAACGTGAACAGTCGTGATCAAGACTTGACAATAGAGGAGAATTTGCAGAGAAAAGTATTTGTACTATTTTAGAATGCCTAGAATTATTTTGGTAGTCAAGATAGTTTTTACAAAATATTTTTTTTAATAAAAAGTAAGTTTACCAAAAGAAAATTTATACATAGAAAAGCTATCTTTTAAATAGTTTAAAATAATATAAATAAGTATTTGTTTATATTAGGGACTTATCTTTATAGATACACACACACACACACACACACACACACCACACCACACACACACATATTTGGAACGGTATTCACAATCCTTGGAAATCTGTATTTTAGTAGTCGAAATACCTTTAGATAAATACTTTGGAAATATTTTAGGGCACTACTATAATTTGTTACAAAATGCTGGGAAAATATATGTGCAAATATTTTATTTACAAATTATTATTATTATTATTTTTTAAAAATATATATAACAAATAGAACAAATATAAATACTATGGTAAACTTTATCATCCTAATATGCAAATAATAAACATGTACCATATATTAATGACAGCTAATTAATAAAATATAAAAATATTTATGCAAATTGGTAATATTAATATTGAAATACTAATAATAACAATAATAACATAATTAATAGTAATAATAGCATTTACTCATACGTATGTATATAAAATAATAATAACTCTTAATATTAATGGATTTTAATGGTCCATTATAGCAGCTGAGCTGTTCTCCTCCCCCCAATATTCGGAGAAGAGAAAGAGAGAGAGAGAGAGAGAGAAAAGATAGTGAACATAAGTTTTAGAAATTTTCTTCTACAACAGGGCAAAACCGAGAGAAAGAAGTAGTAGGAGTAAGAGGGGAGCGGGAAGAAAGGGTACCAACGGTCGAAGGTGGCGCGACCACCTTAGGACGTATGTGGCACATAGGGCTGTTTATAGTATTGAAACTCTGACGCCGGGGCTCGAGGCGAGCGGCGGCCACGGCTGAAGTGGCACGGCACGCCAGGTGGTGGGCGGACGTGCCGTCATCCAAATCTGAAGAGGGGACGCGGGAGAAGATCTAGCATAGGTAGAGGGGAGCTCGCACGCGGTGTGTGGTTGCGACAGCAAAATGGCATGGCGAGGGCGGAGGTACTTCGTCGAGGAGGTGGAGGTAAGGGTTTTTTTTTTGTTACTTTGCTGGTTTTAGTTCAGTTAGGGGTGGTGTAGGTGAATACTGGGGCGGCTGGAGTGACGACGGGGTGATGGTGGTGTCTTGGCGAAGGTGTCAGGGATGGTGATGGGAAAAGGGGAGCCTGTGGAGTACAGAGTTCATCGCTGACGGACTATGGTGGAGATGTCCGTTGTACGGCGTGGATGAAGTCGAGGTCGTAGTTGTAATCGTGTCCTGCAAGACACGGGATGGGTCAGTGTCCGGGATTGTCGGGCACTGAGGGATAACTTGTATATGTAGAAGGAAAGAATATAGTGGATAAAGAGGGGAACACGGCACAGACACGATGCATGGATTTGGTGGAGAATATGGATGGTAAATTTTTTTTGGAGAAGAACAAGGGAGCCTCTCCTTATATAGGAGGTAGAGACTCCTATTTGGATATGTGCTAGGATAGTTTTAAATTTGCTTTAGAAAATTCGTTTTTAATTTAAATTAGTTTAAAACTATATCTCAATAATATCGTAATCACAATTTAAAACTAAATAAATTCTTATCTTTCATTTAAACTATAATCCATAAAATCAATTTCCAATCTAGATAATTCCTATCCACTTTAAAATAAATTCTTTTCAATATAATTTATTATAATTAATTAAATATTAAAACAACCATAGTTTAAAATATCTTTTTTAGAATATTAAAATATAATAATAAATAATTCTCAAAAATTATATAAATGTTTAAATATTCGAAATACATTTTATAATAAATAAACCAATTATAATTCATTTTAAAAATCCAAGTGGACAATGAAATAAATTTTATGTCACTCGCAAAAAAATAGTATATATTGCCATAAAACAATAGTTTTCTAAATTATCGCTTATATTGTACCATAAAATAAAATTTTCTTCTTTACAAATAGATAACAATTAAAGGTTTGGCAATCTCGACGCGACGCAATATATAAAATAAATACTTATTTTCTATAAGAAGAAATCTTTTAATAAAATATTGTATAAAAATATATACCATCTCGCAATTTCGCACATGACGTACAAATGAAAAACACGAACTCATACACGTACAATTATGAAAAACAAAAATTGATACCAAATTTATTTAAAAAACATTGTAGTAAAAATTTAGGGGGTTACATCCTACCCAGCTTACAAGAATTTTGTCCTCAAAATTTAGGAATAAATAGGGTAGATAGGGTTGAGGAGGTTGGAAGGATTAATCTATAAAATCACGATTAACCATTGTGCAAGGAGTTCGAGACATAAGTTAATGAAATGGACAATTAGATAATTCTAGTCGAATAAAGATCAATAGTTAGAAGAGGGTCAATGCATGACAACCCATAAATGTTTAAATTCTATCAACGCTACCATTACATGTAACCTTATAAATAGGCAATAACCTCCGTATCTCAAATCTCGATTACTAGGTCGTTAGTTTCGAGTCAAATTTTCTTGTGGGTTTCAATACCGTTAAATCTTTGAATTGTCATTATCCTCTTGTCCTAATCTTCAAATTTTTTATTTCTTCTCACAATTGATATTCCATCGAACTTAATTTTCTGCAAAACACATTTTTTTTCCTAAATTTTGAGATTTATGAACCAAACTTAGATGCCAACACATATATACATTCGATATATCATAATAGAATGACTTAGATTTAGATGTTTTGGATTCAATAAATCTCTAACAAATATTTTTCCTCAAACCAAATTTTTCATCTTTCAAAATTTTCAAAAAAAACCAGTGAATCATTAATCAATTTAGTCGAAGATAGAAGTTATTTTGATGTGAAATTATGTCCATAATCGTAAAATTTTGATACGTCCAAACTTCCAATTCAATAGATCTTGAATATTTTTCTTCCTACATTTTTTCTCTCAAGCTAATTTTTCTCTTGCAAAATTTTCTTTAAAAAGTTTCTTCACTCAATACAGTCGAGAGTAAAATCAACCTCACCTTAATATGACCTTTATATTTACAATCATCATATACTTAAATTCTTAAATCATTAAGAGTTTAAGAGATTACACCCTTCTTGAAATCTAATAACTTCAAACACCCTATTTATCATCTGATACAATTTTATTGACAATAGATTACCACAAAGAACCAATTTGTCGATCAAGAAATCTAGTCTCATTTGATCATAAAATATACCCGCCTAATAAAGTTTACCGCAGAATTTCTCTAATGCATATTCAATCATCTTGTTCAACTATACCACTACTTTCCGTTAAGGGTTTTCTAATCTAACCTCTTTCTAACCCAAGGACGTCATGATCAATTTCATCTTCGCATAAGGGAATCATACAAGGAACAAGATTGCATAAACTACGGAGGAATCATAGTGAAACATGAGCGAAGCAATTTAATTGGAAGGAAGAAAAGTAAGGGTTGCTAATATTGCATGAAGAGCCAAAGGTGTTATGCGTATCGAGATAAGGCATAAAAAATAAAAGAACAAGGGTTAAGTAATCAAGATAAAACACAAAGTAAAGAATATTAAGGAATTAAATAGATTAACATAGAACAAGGCATGAATTATAGTGAAAGGTAGTAGGATTGTTGTCTAGGTTAAGGAAACAATTAGAAAGTCGTGATAGTAGATATAGGGTCGAATGAAAGGACGAGTAACTCATGGCGGGGTTGTAGTCGCATGGCTTGGTTGATACAATATCATGGTTATAGGGAAATACTCGTGTCACCTATCAAGTAGAAAGTGTTTGTCCTTCTAAAATAGGTGAAAGACGAAAACAACAATGAGTTCAAGGGAGATACGATTGGATACGAATATATGTTTCAAAGGCCATTGAGTAATTCAAAAAAAGGAGTTGCTATAGGAAACGCGGATAAGATCCTAAAGGATGAGTATACTTGTTAACTATATCTTTATTCTGCCTGGAGTAATCGTAGGGCACACCAAAGTGCACTTGGTTGATCAGGCCATCATGCACCGGTTCTGATTAGACAATATGTTAGGGAGCTCTTCCAATAACATCTGTGTGAACAAGCTTGTTAAAGAATAAGCTTGCAAAACTAGGCTATATTTGCAGCGTTAGTCAAGATAGTCGAAATTATAAGTACAATATATAATGATTGAAAGAAAACACAAATAGTTTAAGTTCCTTAAAGTCTAAGTCTCCAAAGCTTGGGCCAATACAGTCGTCCTAGTATCTCATTGTCTATGGCTTGGTTGGCTAGATGGGTTAGGGTCCTTTAAATTTTAGAGTCTAAGTAAGCTTATTACTATGAGTTAGGTTGTGAGGTATTCTACCCAACTTACAAGGGTTAAACTAGCAGTGTTTTGGGACAATGGAATATGTCGATCTAGTATGGGTTACCTTCTTAACCTCTATCAAGCACGAAGGAAGGAAACAAATTATGATAGAAGGGATCAAACAAGATGCAAATCAAGGAGTCAAGAGAGAGTTGAAAATAGAATTAAGGAATGAGGTCAACTATGTGGATGAGATCCTAGACTCTACTCCTATACGCAGGCTTGCTTGGTGCGGTAAAGTAAGCAAATAATTTATCGTGGACCTGCATGGGCTACCACAAAAACATGTAACACCCAGTCCCAAAATATGTAAGACTAGGTACGTAAACAAGCCAGCTGTATACATACGAAGTATGTTCTAATACATGGAATCCTCGTATGTATGCATAAGCTGTAAATGCAGTAGAACCAACACTACTAAAATATAGCAAATTAGCGACGGACATATCCGTCGCTAATCCATCAGCAAATCGACTTAGCAACGGATTACTGGCAGAATTTGGCTGAAAAATTTGTTAGGAAATAGCCCGTCGCTAAACAAGTCCGTCGCTAAGCTGTCGCCATTCGAATGCATAGCGGCAGATTGCCGTCATCATGAGTCGTACATTTAGCGAGGGCTAGCCGACGGATTTTCGTCAAATCAATTATCAAAAAGTTTTGGTACTATTTTTTAGTGACGGACAAGTCCGTCGGTAATATGTCGGAAATTGCGTATTAGAGAATTTCTGATACGCAAAATTCGTCGCCAATTCGTCGCTAGCCGGCGCTAATGCTCGACGGAAGAACGACCGTTTAGCGACGGAATATTTGTCGCTTAGGTTCTGGAAATCTTTATATTTCTAGAATCTTGTCGACGGATAATACGTCACGAATCTGTCGACATCCGTCGCTAACTAGAAATTCTTCAGTTAGCGACGGAATATTCCGTCGCTCAGCCGTCACCTTCTGTCGCTTGGTAGTCGTAAGTTCGTCGCTAACTGGAAAAGTTTTAATTTTTTTATCCATAAAACAAAGCATTGCCTGTTCGTATAACATCTGAAACATCACAATATGCATCACACCTCACACAAACCAACAAACAAATATTCATCACACACCAATATACAAATATCTATCACAAATAAATCACACAAACCAACATACATCAATGAGACTCGGAGCAACCCTCCGTTGAATTTCTAGATAATAACCAAGTCTTGATAATAGCATCCAAAAACATCCAAGTCTAGAAAATAACCATGTCTAGAAAATAAAAAACATCAAGAGTTGTAAAACCATCCAAGTCAAACCCAGAAATAAGTCTACCGAAAACAAATCTGATCAAAAATTATATCATATATATATATTCTGTCCTTTACGTAGGCGCAGAGAGATCTCCCTCCTCAGCCACTGTGCATAAGTAGGATCTACGCCAACAAGATCAATATCCAGAGGAGATGAATGATTGGAACTCTCGGTGCAACTGCCCTCTGGTGCCTCCTCCTCCTTCACAGATATCTCGACTTTAGGAATCACTTCCTCCTTAATAGTAGGAGGAAGTTCTTCTTTGACCTTCATCTCTGCAGTAGGTACCCCTACCTCCTCAGCAGCAGGAGGAAGCACTACCTTCTCAGCAGCAGGTGCTACCACTACCTCCTCAGCAGCCATATGTGCCTCTCTCAAGCGACGTACTCGGGTCATAGGTGCCATTAGGTAATATTGATGGAAACATGGAGATTAATTAGGGATTAAATAAAATGAAAGTATTAGACGTGTAATGCCGAAGATTCATTGTTGTATAAAAATTAATTAATGGTTAAAGATGTTTTACATTTTATTTAATTTTCAATCATCTTCTAAAAATTCATCTTCTTCGTCCTTCACATCCTCATCCTCATTTTCCTCGTCATCTTCGCTTTTATCTATTTTATTTTTCTCTTCGGATACTTCAATCTCTTCTATATTATTAGATGTGTAATATGGAACTGGTAACCACCTATAACGATGAATGACCTTCCAACGGTGAATGACCCTCCAACGGTGAATGACCCTCAGCAGTCTTGCCGTAAACTTGAAACCATTAAAGACATAGCCTGACAGTACGAAATGAGTCTCACAACCAGGATATAGAGGTGTATCTGCATCTTGAAACATATCATAGAACTCCTTCGCCTCGGGATTAGGATCCTTCGGATCAAAATTAGGCCCTGCCGCATCGTACACCATATCATGTCTTTCCGTATGTAGTTCACCTTGCGATGACCACAGGCCGTAATCATGTAGGAAACCCTTACGGGTCAAATGATCTCTCACAGTTACTACTTCTTTGTAACGTCTATTGCGACAATTACCACATGGCATGATCAACGAAGTAACGATCCATCGCTGATTGGAAGTGAAAATCTGCATCGTAAGACAAAGTAAACAGAATTGCAATTAAAAATATATAGTCTGATACCGACCCCCCTCTACTTCGTCGCTCTACTTCCCCTGCTTCTCAAGAAGGCCCCCTCTCTGACCCCCTTCTACTTTCCTACTTCTCATTCGACTCTCCCATCCACCTATTCCGCATCATATGATATCCATCTCAACCAAAGAGTAGAGAAGTATGAAAATATTAATATTAACCAAGGATCGGTATCGGAATCGGTATCACCATGAATCTTGTAGCTTGTTCTACCAGAGCATAATATAAAACCAAATGTGTGAAGCAGAGCTTCACATTCAACAAATTAGAAGAAAAAAATTTATGATTGGTGGTAGGGCAAGCCAGAATCTTTTGAAAGGATTCTGGCTCACCCTGCCACGAATCAAATTTTTTTCCTTCTATTATTGTGAATGTGAAGCTCTGCTTCACGTTTGGTTTTATATTATGCTCTGGTAGAACAAGCCATGAGATTTATGGTGATACTGATTCCGATACCGATCCTTGGTTAATATTAATATTTTCACACTTCTCTATGCTTTGGGTGAGATGGATATCATATGATGCAGAATAGGAGGCCTCATGACCCGAATGAGAAGAAGGGGAGTAGGGAGGCTCACTCTATACACTCATCTGCCTACGATATACACTCTATACACTCTTACTTATGGAAGCCTTTTGAGGTAACCAGCATTATACTAGATTTCCGAAAAAATCTATAACTTTGATAGGCCCAAAAAACTTGGCATAAGTAAATTTAATTTTCAACACTTACCTAGCTACTACTAAGATATCTTATATATATCCTTCTAGGATACTCACTCTATACCAAGGGTCGCAGTATCAGCAAGGTTCTAAATGGCGGTAGGCGGGTGCGCGGCGGAGAGAGTCCGCCTACAGCCTAGACACCGCATAGAAGCCTAAGCGATCAATACCGATACTCATAGAAATAGTCCGATACCAATACCGATACCGATTCTTAAACTCATAGGAACCCTTCCATAGGTGGAATTGACTCGAATTGAACCCATTGGAACCCGAATTGAACCCTCATGACCCGAATTGAACCCATAGAAGCCCTTCCATAGGTGGAATTGACTCTCTAATGCTAGATCTAGGTGTTAGAAACCATTAATTTGGTAGATCTAGGTTTTTACCAAGATGAATGATAAATTCTATGCTTAATTTGTTTTATTTACGAATTTTTACCCTCAAGTGTTCGATATGTGTTCCCAAAGGAAAATTTGTGTCCAATTTGAGTTGTGATTGTGTTATTGTGTCCACAATTGAATATTGAGTGGTTAGGTCATGATACACCATGATGTGTTTTGGAGCCTATTTTGTGTCAATTTCTCAATATTATTCTAGATCTAATTATTATATATATATATAAATATATATATATATATATATATATATAAAATATATATATATATATTTTACAATTTCATATATATGGTTTGGATGTTGGTGTAATAATGGTGTTGGTGTAGGAATAGAGGGGTGTTTGATAATTGATATTTGAGGTTGTGTTAGTGCATTGGTGTTGTGCTTGATAAGGGATGTGTTGTGTGTGAGAGTTTGTCATTTATGGGTGATGTTTATAGACATAAAAGTGTGGTATCAATTGAAATTTAGAGTACTTGGTATTAGTGTGTGTATAGATGGTATGTGGGAGTGTTGAGTGTGTGTGTGTGTTTGTGCATACATATTAGTGTGTGTGTGCATGCATGTGCATTGTGATTTGTAAGGGAGTTACTACTCAGAGGCTACAGAACAACAGTGTATATATAGCTTATTGCAGCTTATTGTGAGTTACTAGTGTATATATATATATATATATATATATATATATATATATATATATATATATATATAGGGGAAATATATATATATATATATATATTTATTTATAAAGAAGACTCCATTTATTCTAGTAAGGCTCAAAATGCCGAAGCCTATACAAGTATACCCCTAGGCACAAAATGCCGACACCTATACAAGTATACCAGAAAAATCGGGAAACCGAAGGTTAAGAGAGAAGAGAGATCTAGAAACTGTTCTGCCCGTGCATACAACGTTGCCTAATCTTTTGGCACTACCTAATGACCTTCCTGAAGATGAGGTCTGCATTGTACTGATAGCCCTCATATCTCGCTTTGTTATAATTTTTCCAAATGGTCCATATGGTAGTTGCCGCCACGATTCGGTGGCCGTTGGACGACGCCGCCCAGCCAGCTAGGAGATCATTGACACGCAGCGCCCTACTGCACCTAAGAGATAGCAATCTCCAGACCCTGGCGGGTAATTCTTCATGGCAAAAAATATGGTAGACAGTTTCTATCTGGCGCTCAGAGCCGCAGTTGCAGGCCGATGCCAACCTGAATCCAATGGTGTGCAAGATATCGTCGGTGGGAAGCCTCTTTCGACATGATCTCCAAATAAGGATGGACCACTTCTTTGGAATGCAAGTCTTCCAGAAAGCCGCGAGGGTCGGAGATGTCGATCCATGACCGCGAGCAAGTAGCCTGGCTGATCTAACTGAGAATCCTCCCGATGGTCCGACCGACCAATGCAGCACGTCCGTCTCGTTGCCAATCTTCAGTCCACGACGTCGGATGCAATCTTCTGCCTCTTTCCCGGCCCAAAGGCGGATCTTGGGGGAAAATATATATATATATATATATATATATATATATATATATATATATATATATAGGGGATTGGGAGCCCGTCGTCCTCAACCGTTAGATCGAACGGGCGCGCGTCCGGACCCTATGTAGCCCGTTCGACCCGACGCAGCCCCTCCCCTCCCCTTCCCCCCCCTTCCGCCACCCCGGGCCCCAATCCCCCTCCTTTCCCTCCAACCACCTAGACCCCCTGACCCCCCTCCGCTCCCCTACCCCCCCCCCCCCCGTAACCTCTTCACCCGCCGACCCCCAACCTAACCCCCCCCGGCAACCCCCAACCTAAACCCCCTACTCCGACCGGGCCCCAACACACCCCCTCCTCCACCAGACCTCCAAGACCCCCCACCCGGCGACCTCCCCACCCGTCGCCCCACCCTAAACCCCCCAGCCCCCCTCCCTCCGCTCCCCTACCCCTCCGTGACCTCCCCAGCCGCCGACCCCCTCCCTCTGGCCCCCATCCATCCGCTCCCCTAACCCCCCCGCGGCCACAATTCCCTCCGTGGGGTGAACCCCCTTGACCACAAAGAGAGAGAAAAAGAGAAAAAGAGAGGGAGACATACCTGAGTGAGAGAGAGAGAGAGAGAGCGCACGAAAGAGAGAGAGATGTGAGAGAAAATTTTGGGGGGAATAACAAATTCCCTCCCCGTCGGTTCGTTTTATGTTACGGAACAATATTTTGCGACAAATATATCCGTCGCCAGGCCCTCGCTATACCCCGCTAGATTGCCGACGAATAATCCGTCGCTAAGTTGTCGCCCAATTTTTGTGCCAATTTTTTTAACATTTTCCCGCAAAATATTGATAACTGGGCGACGACGTAGCAACGGGTTATTTTTTTCATAGCTATATATCCGATGATATAGCGACGAATTTTCGACCGAGATTTACCCTTAAAATTTAAAAAATAATTTGCTGCAATTCGACGGAAGACCATCGCTCTTTCTTCGAAAGTCCGTCGCTATTAGCGACGAAATACATCCGTCGCTAAATATCTGCCGCTAAAATATTGTATTTTAGTGCAAGGCTAACTAATATCATCCACAAAATAAAGAAATAAATGATACCGTATAATAACCATGAATTGTCTTTATACAATATGTTGGACGGAGACAAACCCACTACCAACAAGTAAGGGAAGAAATACATGGAAAATGAAATGAATTGTCGAGAGTAGCAAAGAAAGATCCAAGACACATCATCTTTGAAGAGAATGAGAAGATCACGACCTCGTCGAGAATACCTGTGAAAGACAGAACACAAACCTGGAGAGATAACTAGGTCCTCGGAGGGACGTAATCAGATACACAATATCATGCCATATAAACTGAATATAACTTCTCAATAATAGTAAGTAAAATCGTATCATAACATGGTCCAATACCTCACTATTTGGATTAGCCTACCATTCCTCAAGCCAAACAAGGACAGGAGATGGCACACTAACCTACGATTAAATATCTTTCCAAGTCATAAAACCAATATGGTATCCGGACCACAACAAAGTTCAACACCTTATCATCAAAGTAGTAAGCCACACCTACAACCAAACAAGGACAAGATGTGGCAAACTAGTCCATAACAAGTTACTGTTCCAAGCCACAGTCAGATACAACTACCCAAACCAAGAGTACTCATACCTAACGGATAAGGTAACCTAACCAGTCTAAGTGTATGCAGTTTTAAGAACATCCTCCAATGCATGGGCCCTGGCTAAAATGGGATCGGTATGGTCCCCCCTTGGGGCACCAGAGGCCCAATCAATAAGAGCATAACGTTCCACAGAACGTCAGTGGTCGTTAGTAATCATGGGTAATCTCACCAGCGTCTCCAACAAAGCTCACGGGTTACAAAAGGTAAAGTGTATAGTAGCCCATACGCTAAGGAAATGTCCTTTCCGTCCCATGCCTATATGTTGCCTTTGCAACACATATAACCTCTATTAACCGCTAAGTCAACTAAGCATGCATGCTCTATTAGCGGTTAGTCCTATCGCATAGCTTATACGTAATGGTGGCCAGCCAGTCACGCATGGCCGAGTTCATTATGCGACTCGCAACTCCGTGGTACAAATGTGTCAAGGCCTATAAATACAACACACAAAGGGTAGTCCCTTAAATCTAAGTTCAATGTGTATAAAAATAGTACATAGCAGAAAATAGAACTAAACAGTAAAATTCTATCTACTTATGCCTTGTATCACAGTTTATTGTACAAAATATAAATAATAAATAATGCATGAATATGAGCTAAAGTAAAATAAACAGCTAATTGGCAAGGTATCTTGCCTGATGGGATGCCTGGTATTGTGCGGTGTTCTTGACATGTTCCAATAGTTCAATAGCCATGGTTATTGCACACAGGATCCAAATTCGCAAAGAAATAGAAATATGGGATCAGTCGTGATCAAGACTTGACAATATAGGAGAATTTGCAGAGAGAAGTATTTGTACTATTTTTAGAATGTATAGAATATATTTTGGTAGTCAAGATAGTTTTTACAAAATATCTTTTTAGAATAAAAAGTAAGTTTACCTAAAGAAAATTTATAGATAGAAAAGTTATATTTTAAATGGTTAAAAATAATATAAATTAGTATTTGATGATATTAGGGACTTATCTTTATAGATACACACAAATATTTTTTTTAATTTTTTTTTAAGAAACAAAACCTTTATTGAATGAAAGGCACAAAATGCCGAAGCCTATACAAGTAAGCGCGCCTCGCCCAAAGATCGACCCAAAACAATGAGAGAAATACGAAGTGTTGCCCACAAAACGGTAACTGGACCGAACATCAGAAGGTTAGACGGTCATAGCGAGTTCCCGAGGAAACAACGCCCCTGCCCCTGTCAGAAGTCCAGGGCGGCCCAAAACTGGTTCGAGGTGTGAGTGCAACACCTCTTCCTTTTGAAGATTTGCCGAACCACCTCTCTGTACAATTGAGGAGACGGGAATTGATGGCCCTCGAATCTGTATTTATTTCTGTTTTTCCATAATACCCAAAATGCGACGGCAGCGACGATCTGATGCCCGTGAGACGTGTTCTAGCTGGCCAGCAGATTGTTGATGCCCCCGGTTGTGGGGACCATTTTGCACCTGTAGTGAAGGTGTGTCCAAATGTGAGAGGCAGACTCCCCAGAAAGCAGAATGTGATCGACGGATTCTGGATGGTGATCAACACAGCAGTGGCATCTGGACGACAGACTAAAGCCGAAGGATTGGACGGCATCATCCGTGGGGAGTTTGAGATGCGTGGCACGCCAGATGAGAATGGACCATTTCGCTGGAATACACGTGTGCCAAAACTTGGCGAAAGAGGAGGTCGTGACTTGTATGTCTCTGATGATGGCTCTGGCCGAAGCTAGGGTGAAGATGCCACCCTGGTTGGGGGACCATCTGAGCACGTCATGAGCGTCATTAATCGAAAGATGAGAAGCACCCAAGCTCGCCAAGGCCGCCGGGCCAAGCCAATCTCGAACCCTATCCCAATTCTACCCTGACGTATCATCGTCCCATAAATCTCGGATCTCGTACAGCGGCGGAGTAATAGCGTTGGGCCTGAGGATATTGTCCCCCAACCAGCGTTTCTTGCAGGCCTGCGAATGACCATTGCCCAGGGTCAGGCATAAGTGTGGTTCCGTAAGGTTTCGGCCTCGGATGATCTGCCGCCACGATGCGGAGGATCTGTTGTTGGTAGATGCCTCGATTAAGTGACAGAATCTGGAGTATCTCGTTCTCATGAAGCTGGTCCAGATCGAGTTTTCAGAGCAGATTTTCTACCATAATTTTGCCGAGTAGGCGTCGACCATGTGGGCAAGCCTGCAGAATCCCAGACCACCCTCTTCAGTAGGTTTGGCCATGGTAGCCCAACTGGCCCAGTGATGCTTGTTCTTTCCCTCGAGATGACCCCAAAAGAAATTGGCGAGGATGGATTCAATAGAATGAAGCACTTTATTGGGGGGTGAGCACACCGCTGTGGTGTAAATGGGGATGGAGGATAGAACATGCTTAATGAGAATTAACTTCCCCCCGGGGGAAAGGGTGGCGTTATGCCAGCCCGTAATTTTTGTCGAATCTTGCCCACCATGTGGTCGAAAATCCCAGAGTTCGTTTTGCCGTACACCAACGGGCAGCCTAAGTACAGGAAAGGGGGGTAAGTTGTGGAGAAGGAGGTCATGGAGGACAGCACAGCCGAGTGAGTTCTATCGACTTTGTGGTGAGTGTAGATCACGCTCTTGCTGTTGTTGATTTTCTGTCCAGAGCAACGAGTGTATTTAGCAAGAGTTCTAATAACCACCTCAATGGCTCCAATTGTGCCAGCGAAGAAAATGAGGATGTCGTCCGCGTACGCAAGATGAGTTATGAGAGGGCAACCGGTCGTTGTGTGAAAGTACTGGAACCTAGGAGATCGCGGCATGATTTTGAGGTTTCTGCTCAGGTATTCAGCCGTGATGATGAAGATGGTGGAGGATAGGGGGTCTCCCTGTCTGACTCCTCGAGTAGCTTTGAAGAAACCCTGAGGTTGGCCGTTGATGACAGTAGAAAACCAGGAGTTGTTGATGGATCTAAAGATGATGTCGATAATAGGTTCCGAAAAACCAAAGGCTCTAAACATCCAGATCATGAACTGCCAGTCAAGGCGGTCGTAAGCTTTTTCCATGTCCAGTTTGATGGCAACGTTCCCCCCCTGGACGGGAATTTCATACACGTGATCATCTCTTGGGCTAGGAGGATATTATCGGTGATATTGCGACCTTTGACGAAGCCGCTTTGCTCTTCGGAGATGATTCTGGGGAGGATGTCCGACATTCTGGAGGTAATAATTTTAGAGATAATTTTGTTGGTGAAAGTACAGAGGTTGATCGGTCTGAAGTCTTTAAAGGTGTCTGGATTGTCTTTCTTGGGAATGAGAATGATGTGGACGGAGGATATAGATTTCGGATAAGTGGCTCCTTGAAAAAATGCGGTTGTGGCATCCCCGAGGTCGGACCGAATGATATTCCAGCAAGTGCGAAAGAATACCCCGTTGAATCCGTCCGGACCAGGGGCGCTGTTGGCATTAATGGACCACACAGCTGTTTTAATCTCGTCGGCAGAGGGGGAAGCACGGAGGCTTTCGTTATCCCTGTCACAAATCAGAAAGGAGATCTTGGACAGGAATCTGTCATCTTTAATCACGGCCTCTTTAGCAAACATGTTGGAGAAATAGTTCGTGGCTGCCGTCTAAATGATCTCCTGATCGTCCAGCAGTTGGCCATTTTCATCGCGGATGCGATGAATCTTAAGAGAGCTTCTGCGTCCTTTGACGCATTTGTGAAAGAAGCCAGAATTCTTGTCCCCTTTCAAGTCCCAAGTTAATCTAGCCTTTTGTCTCCAGAATTCAGTTTCAACCCTGATTCTAGATTTGAGGATGGCCTTGGCGAGGTTGAGAGAGGCGCGATTCTCCTGGGAACTGAAGAGGGCAAAATCGATCTCCGCACTGGTGACATCGTCTTCAGCATCCTTAATGGCTTGAAAAATGTCTCCGAACGCAATTTTGCTCCAGGCCGTAAGGGCTTTTCTAGTAGCTTTAAGTTTGGTAGAAATTCTGACCAGAGGATCTGGGTAAGAGACAGAAGCCCAAGCCTCTTCCACGATGTGCGTGAACTGGGGGTGGTGGCGCCAGAAGTCAAGGAAGCGGAAGGATTTTTTGATGCGATTATGTGAGATATTAATCTCGAGAAAGAGGGGGAAATGGTCAGATTCAGTGGAGTTCAGGTACGACAGATTACTGATCAATCCCAAATCTGACCAACAGTCATTCACCATGGCACGATCCAGGCGGGAGTATTGCCTCCGCGATCCATCTTGCCTGTTGCACCAAGTGAACTGGTTACCGAGGAAGAGGATGGCAGAAAGGTGGGCGGTTAAGGCAAAATTGTTGAAGTCCTCCATAGCCGAATGAGGGGGGTCACGACCACCGAATTTTTCCTCTCTACAAGATACCGTGTTAAAATCTCCGATGCAAAGCCATGGCATATCGTCGTGAGGAAGGGAGGGGCCCGACAGAAGCTCCAAAAGAACTTTACGCTCCGGGATGCTGCATCTACCATGGATGGCCGAAAGGAGGATGCGGGACTTGAAGGCGGGGTGCTCAACCCAACAGGATAGGGCTTGGGGGGAGTCGTTGATAATGCCAAAGCGGAAGTCAGCTGCGAAGAAGATCCAAATGTCGTGACAATCGGTGATCGCGGAAGGGAATCCCAGCTTGAGTTGAATTTCTTTCATTCTTTTGTGGGGTATTTTGGGTTCGATAATGACTAGTAAATAAATCCGATGTGATTTGGTAAGGTTGATGATCCGATTCATAGTCTATTTATTCCCAATGCCTCGAATATTCCAAGAAAGAATGTTAGGCATTAATGGAGGAGGTAGGGGTATTTTGCAGCTTTGTGGCAGATCTCGTGGTCATCGTCGTACGCTGCCTTTGTTTCTTGGATTTTTTCTTTTTCTTGAGAGAGTTGTTTTCGGGGCTGGTGCTGACCGATGCTAGAGTCCTATCTGAACTCGAGTAAACGACTGCGACTGCCGAAGGGGAAATGTCAGAGTCTTCGCACTCCACCAGAGCGCAAAAAGGATTGTCTCGATCGAGGAAACCCGCTATCTGAGCCTGCCAAAATCTTTCGGAGAGCGGGAAGGACGGGCGAGAAGGAACGATGGCCGATCGAAGGAGGGAAGGTGGAACGACGGAGGACAGAGCCCCGGCTACTTCATCGTTGGAGTGTGATCTGAGACCGGCCGAAGACTGCACACAGGGAATCACTATTCTGGAGGAGAAGGCTCGGGGTGGGGCAGCGAGGGAGAGAGGGGTGATGGGGGGTTATGGAGGGGAACTATGTCGAGGACAGAAGGGGGGGGTGGGGGGTTATGGAGTTCACCGGAGGTAGGCATCTCTGGAGAGCAATCATCGGATCAAAGTCAAGTGCTTCGAAGGAATTATGGAGAGTAATGGCGAGTGAGGGGGATAGGGGGTTAGGGAGGCAATCAGAGACTGGCGGCTCTGGAGCGCCATGAGCTGAATCCGAGTCTAACGCTCCGCAGGAATTGTGGAGAGTGATGGCAAGAGAAGGGGGTGGTGCGAAGACAGAAGCGGAATGGATGGGGGGACTCCGAGAGGGAGATGGGGGGTTGAAGGGGATCCGCATTGTGGGGCGGGATGGGGGTGCTGCGCCGGTATCGTGCGCTTTCCTGGAGACAGGTTTCTTGAGTTCTGGGTGAGCACAGAAGCAGTATTATAGAGAGTGGCCACACATCTGGCAGTGTTGACAAAAAATAATGCTATTGTCGTAAACCAGCGCTTGACTGAATGATTGATCTCCGAGTTCTATCTCTATCATTTTGGGTGGCACGTTTGTGAGGTCCAGCTCTAGACAAATCTTTGCGTAGTTATATTTAGAGAGGTTTCTCATTTCATCGGCGATGGCCACGAGGACTCCGAAAGAGCTAGCGATCCTCTTGAGGGCTGCAGTAGGAAAGCATACTAGGTGGAGATTGGAAAGGGTGATCCAGGAGGTGATGATGGTCGAATCGATCTTGGGGTTAAAGTTCGGTGACCATTTGACAAATTTGGCAAACTGAGTGTCAATTTTGGTCGTGCCTTTCATCTACACTTTGTTGTAGTCCTGGTCGGAGGAAAGATGAAGAAACAGGTATTTGGGGTCGAGAGGAGCTATCCGGTAGTTGCCGGGAGTCCCCATCTGGTGATGGCCTCCCGAACGATAGAAATCTTAGGGCATCCGGATCCGAACTTGAGAACCAAAGTCCTGATGAAGGGAGAAGAGAGGGAGCGGATCTCCTTGCAGGAGAAGGGGACCCGGATAGGGTATCCGTCTGACGGAGGCGTCAGATTGACGTCTGCATGGACCACTTTCGCGGCCGGAAAAGAGCCAGACCTAATCCGATCAGGCCTCAGGGCGTCCGCAAAGGAGAGGGAGCTGGGGAGGGTTCTGGATGCCGAAGGGTCCAGGCCAGAGGGCGATCCGCATCTCGCAGAGGGGGCAACATCGATAAGTGCCCGGAGGGAGAGGGGGTCTGCCGTGGAGCTTGGGAGAACACCGCTGGAGGGCCGGTGAAAGGAACGTTCGTCGGCCTGAGAGCCCACACCAGCAACTGCCTGGGGAAAGGAGGCTTGTACCAAGAGAGAACCCGAGCAGGCAAAGGCCTGTGGGGGGGGAGAGAACATCACCGACGACACCCTGGGGAACCGGTGCCTGACCCAGTAGGGGGCTGTCCGAGAGGGCATCGCGAGACGCACCAAGGACGGAGACAGGTGATGGGGAGGAGGAGGTCGCTCCACGGCCGGAGGGGGCAGGGGGAACGGCCGGGGCGGACGTGCCCAACAGGGATTGGGTGGAGTTGGGGAAGGAGGGAGCGACCGGGGGCGGTACCGCTGTCCCGGGGCCAGGGACAAGGTAGGGGAAGGAGCGTCTACCACGACCGGAGAAGGCGACCGAGGAAATCGGGTAGTGAACGGTAACGGTGTCCGGCAGGCGCGGAGGGGGAGGAGCGGGAAGTTGTAAGCCCACGTGGCGGGAGAGGCCCAACCGGGGGGCCAAACTGCGCTGAACCAACTGCGCATGGGGGGGCCAAACTGCGCTGAACCAACTGCGAGAGGGGGGGGCCAAACTGCGCTGAACTACCTACGCATGGGGGTGAGAGGAGGCTGTCTCGTGGGAGGGGACCACTAGCTACGCAAGGGAGGCTTCAGGAAGTCCTGCGCAAAGGAGCGTATCAGGAGTCAGCACAAGGGAGGCGCCCACGTGCTTCGCCACTGGACAGGGGCCCACAGCTGAGGAAATAACACTCCATGCGGGAGCGTCAACGCTCGAAAACCGAGGCTCGCTCCGCCCGAGGATGTCAGCCCACGTGGGAAGACATGACGGGAGGGACGCCAGCGGTCCTGAATACGCCACCGGGGGGGAACCGAGGATTGGACACCGGTTACGGAGAGATGAGGCCACCGCAGAGGAGGTGCGGCCGACGGCGAGGCAAGAGGCGCTGCACCCGGGACTACTGAATAAGGCGGAGAGACTCGGCCCGTGCCAGGGGCGGTGGTGGCGGTGTGGGTCTGCCGAAGAAACACCGAGGAACGGTCGACCAGGACGATGAGCTCCTGCGGCCAACGAGCACGAAGAGGAAGAAGGGAGTAGAAACCGGCCGGGGGGGAAGGGGAGGGGGGTCGCCGTCCGACGGCATCAATAACGGCTGGGGTCTGACCATCTCCTCCTCCCGAGTCGATAAGAACCACGCTATACGCCTCCGAGGCGGCTGGGCACGACGCGGCCGGGACATCCCGGCAAGGAGATGATAGGAGAGGAGGGATCCCTCCGGCACTGGTGGACACGGCGGCGGGTGATGAGGGAGAACTTCGAGGAGGAGGAGGAGGTCCCAGAATCGAGGGGAGGGAGGATCGGGGGGGCCGACGTCGCAGCCCAAAGCGGGAGCGGCCGGGCCGGGTTCCACCGGCCGGACGAGGGGGGCCTCCCGCCTTGGGAGGAGATGTGGCGAGGTACGGGGGACACGCGGCGGTGTCGACCTCGACGTCGACGGTGAGCGAAGTGGTAGTGCGTCAGAGCCGGCTGTCTGTCGGGCGGGAGGGCGGGGGCGTCGGACGGCGGAGGGCGCCAGAAGGGGAAGAGGGGGGGAGAGGGATCGGGCAGGAGGGAGCCCATTTTTTTATAGATACACACACACACACACACACATATATATATATATATATATATATATATATATATATATATTTATATATATTTTTATATATATATATATATATATATATATATATATATATATATATATATATATATATATATATATATATATATATATATATATAATACACACACACAGACAGATATATATATATATTTTTTATTTTTTATTTTTTTTACACACACACACACACACACACACACACACACACACATATATATATATATATATATATATATATATATATATATATATATATATATTTGGAAAGGTATTCATAATCCTTGGAAATCTGTATTTTAGTAGTCGAAATACCTTTGGATAAATACTTTAGAAATATTTTAGGGCACTACTATAATTTGTTACAAAATGCTGGAAAAATATATGTATAAATATTTATATTTACAAATTTTTATTATTATTATTTTTTGAATAATATATATAACAATAGAACTAATATAAATACTATGGTAAACTTTATCATCCTAATATGTAAATAATAAACATGTACCATATATCTTAATGACAGCTAATTAATAAAATATAAAAATATTTATGCAAATTGGTAATATTGATATTGAAATACTAATAATAACAATAATAACATAATTAATAGGAATAATCGACTTTACTCATACGTATGTATATGAAAATAATAATAACTCTTAATATTAATGGATTTTAATGGTCCATTATAGCAGCTGAGCTGTTCTGCTCCCCCCAATATTCGGTGAAGAGAGAGAGAGAGGAAAGAGAGTGAACAAAATTTTTGAGAAATTTTCTCCTACAGTAGGGAGAAACCGAGAGGAAGAAGTAGAAGGAGGAAGAAGGGAGCAAAAAAAAAGGGTACCAGCGGTCGAAGGTGGCGCGACCACCTTAAGACGTAGGTGGCGCATAGGGCCGCTCATAGCGTTGGAACTCCAACGCCGGGGCTCGAGGCGAGCGACGGCCAGAGTGGTGGCTGAAGTGGCATGGCGCACCAGGTGGTGGACGGACGTGCCATCGTCCAGATCTGAAGAGGGGCCGCAGGGGAAGATCTAGCGAGGGTGGAAGGGAGCTCGCATGCAACTGTGTGCAGTCGGGAAGCCGACGATGGCATGGCGAGGGCGGAGGTACTTCGTCGAAGAGGTGGAGGTAAGGGGTTTTCTTTGTTACTTTGGGGGGTTTTGGTTCGGTTGGGGGTGGTGTAGGTGAATACGGGGATGGCTGGAGTGGCGACGGGGTGATGGTGTTGTCTGGGCAAAGGTGTCGGGGATGGTGATGGGGAAAGAGGAGCCTGTGTAGTACATGAGTTCGTCGCTGACGGACGATGGTGTTGTCCTGCGAGACATGGGACGGGTCGGTGTCCGGGTTTGTCGGGCACGGAGTGATAACTTGTATATGTAGAAGGAAAGAATATATTGGATGGAGAGGGGAACACAGTACAGACACGATGCACAGATTTGGTGAAGAATATGGGTGGTAAAATTTTTTTGGAAAAGAGCAAGGGAGCCTCTCCTTATATAGGAGGTGGAGACTCCTATTTGGATATGGACTTTAAATCGCTTTAGAAAATTCGTTATTTAATTTAAATTAGTTTAAAACTAGCTCAATAATATCTTAATCACAATTTAAAACAAAATAAATTCTTATCTTTCATTTAAACTATAATCCATAAAATCAATTTCCAATCTAGATAATTCCTATCCACTTTAAAATAAATTCTTTTCCAATATAATTTATTATAATTAATTAAATTTTAAAACAACCATAGTTTAAAATATCTTTTTCAGAATATTAAAATATAATAATAAATAAATCTTAAAAATTACATAAATGTTTAAATATTCGAAATACATTTTACAATAAATAAACCAATTAAATTTTTAAAAAATCCAAGTGGACAATGAAATAAATTTCATGTCACTCGCACACAAATAGTATATATTGTCATAAAACAATAGTTTTCTAAATTATCACTTATATTTGTACCATAAAATAAAATTGCCTTCTTTATAAATAAATAAACAATTAAAGGTTTAGCAATCTCGATACAACGCAATTAATAAAATAAATACTTATTTTCTATAAGATGAAATCTTTTAATAAAATATTTGTATATAAAAATATATACCATCTTACAATTTCGCACACGACGTACAAATACAAAAAACGCGAACTTATACGCGACATACAATTACGAAAAACAAAAATCGATACCGAACTTATTTTTAAAAAATTGTAGTAAAAATTTAGGGGGTTTACAAAACCCAACTAATTTTGTATGTCGGCTTGCTTCTCTTGCTCAACTGACGGAGCCACATATACTACAGACTTGTCACCATTGATCAACTGCCCTGACACAGCTACATATCGACTAAGCACTAGTTTGAGCTGCTTCATCGTACATTTGTCCCCCCCCGGTAAAAATTAGAATATCATCAACATATGCCAAGTGAGTCACATATGGGCATCCACTTTGAGAGTTGTAAGATGTAAAGCTAGTAACAGAAGATAGACGCCGAAGGTTACGACTCAGTACCTCTACCGCAATAATAAACAATGCTATAGAAATTGGATCCCCTTGTCTCAGGCTACGGAACGTCTTGAAATAGCCTGAGGCACTGCCATTAATAAGAGAGGATAACCAAACATTACTAATAAGATAGTAAATCATGTTTACCCATACCTCATTCAACCCAAATCTCTGTAGGACACTCATAAAGAAAGTCCAATGCACTCGATCATACGCCTTCCTCATATCGAGTTTTGTTGCTACATTCCTTCCCAGTTTGTATAGTCGAGCATCCTAATCATCTCTTGCGCCATAATAATATTATCTGCAATTTCCCTCCCCTTTACAAAGCTACTTTGTTCAGGAGATATGGTCTTTGGAAGAAAACTTGCAAGACACCTGGCTAGCAGTTTAGAGATGATCTTATTCATAAAGTTACACAAACTGATAGGGCGGTAATCCGCAAGGTTAGTCGGGTTCTTCTTCTTTGGGATGAGAACCGGTAGAGTATGAGTGAAAGATTGGCAATGCGGCTCCATCAAAGAACAAATTTGTGTCATGAAGAATGTCACTGCCACTGATGTTCCAGTAGCAATAAAAGAACTTACCAGTGAATCCATCAGGACCCGCAACACTCTTTTAATCGAGGTTCTTGACTACTTCATGAATCTCTTCAATGGTCGGCTTTATAGTAAGAATGACATTGTCTTCTTTATATATAAGGTGTGGAATGACCGACATGAGTTCGCCATCCTCCTGTATAAGGCCTCATTTTGGATATCACCCAGTTCTGTGAGAACTACACCATTATCCTTCACAATCTAGTGAATGTGAAGTCTTTGCTTCTTGTTAGAGACACACGAATGGAAATAGCTTGAGTTTCGATCCCCATGTAAATCCCATTTTACACACGCCTTTTGTTTCCAATACTGCTCCTCTACATGAATCTTCTTCTTAAGCTCAGCTATAGTTAACATTAAGGCAGGCCTATGAGCTGGGTCAGACTCAAACGCAGCTTCTGCTATCAACACTTTGTCCTCCGCCTGCTTGACATATTGGAAGATATCACCAAACCCTTTGTGACTCCATTTAGACAAGGCCTTGCACATTGTAGCTAGGTGCAGAGATAGCTGTATCATACTGTTTGGGTATGACATCGAGAGCCATGCTTCTTTAACCATTTTGATGAAGGACTCATTCTCATTCCAAAGGGAAAGAAAACAGAAACGTTTCCTACTTCTCCCTGCAACAGAGTTGAAGTGGACTAGAATCAGAGCATAATCTGATTCAGTTTTTTTGAGATGGCCACAGGCGGATAAGGGATCCCATTCCATCCACGAGTTATCAAATAAGACACGGTCTAACCTAGACCCTTGTCTCTCATTGCCATCTAAAGACTTTTGCCAAGTGAAGCAACTACCCAAATAAGGGATTTATGATAATCCTGCAGCATGTTGGAAGTTCAAGAATTCCCCCATGGACACAGAGTCTAGGGCCCTTCCCCCATACTTCTCCTCGACCCTAGCTATAGTATTGAAATTGCCACCTATAAGCCAAGGCATTCGCAATCTCTCTTGTGCCACAGAAGGTGGTCCTACAGAACTCTTCTTCCTTCTTTTATGTTACTACCATGTACAACAGTCTTAATTGTTTCTATTGGAAGCGTCGGGTGAGAAAAGGCCACTTTTAGTACCTGATCAGTTGAATCCACCATTCACATGGTATATTTGTACCTGCCAAGGAGCCAGATGTTCTCTTTGTTATTAGATAAAGCAAGTTGAAACCCTAGTTTCATCTGAAAAGCATGCAGCTTAGTCCTGGAGACCTTTGGCTCATTAGAGCAAGTAAAAGTATTTTGTTAGTTCTGCAAAGAGACTTAACTCTTTTTAGAGTCATTTTGTTTGCAATTCCTCGCATATTATAGAATAGAGCTTTAAACATAAGAGGATGTTGGTGAGGCAATCGCAGACATGGAGGCAGATCTAGTACGTCTGTCTGTTGGGATTGGGATGTTAACTTTCTCTTTGGATTTTTTTAGTGATAAACGTAGGGTTTTTTTTCCCTTATTGTTTGCAGCGACCATCTCTTTTTCTTGATTATCTTCTTTCTTCTGCTCCTACACTTGTTTAGCCCAGGACTCCGCTCTGATCTCCCTTTTTCAAAGCTAGTGTCACCATCTGGCACGTCACCTATGGAGGTAGCGTCCCTGCTAACCGCTCCTAGAATGGCATCCTCTCTTCGATCTTGCTCATCAACCTGTACCTGCACAACAGCAGATCCTTCCTCTACGTTAGGTTCTGTTGGCAAATTAGATGGCGATGCTTCCTCATTTATTATTTCAGCTACTTTAATCGAGCTTATGTTTAATACTATATTTATAGCATCCCCATCTATCGCCAGCAATGTCTGCATAACGGCAATATCAGTAGGAATAGACTCTACATCCAGAGCAATAAACTCCGAATCTGCTGTCTATTTGTTAGACTCCATTAATGTGGTGGGGTCCTACAAATTATGCACTCCTTCGATGTTGGCTGGACCACTCTCTTTATTAACCATTGGTGTCATGACCTGCACCCCGATTAGGGGTACGAGCAGGTGGGTACGTCCAGCCTACGTCGCAGAATCGGTGGTAAATGTTGTATAGGTCGTCTATAATATACAACATCTAGACACAATATATAAACCTGTCATCTCCGTACGGAGGTATATAAAGTCATAACTCAATCACAAGACATCTAAGGAAGATAGTATGAAATATGATAAGACATGATAGAAAGATAAACTGAAAATAGATGCAAGATCATAACACATGTTTAGAGTTCAAAACATAACACAAGATCCCAAAATTTAAAGTATACTATAAGTCTCAAGTACTAGCTGGATCACAGTCCAGTCAAGCCTAACTAGTCTAAGTCTAAGCAGGTGAGGCGTCCTCAATGGGCACCGGCTCCATAGGGATGTCCATGTAGTACTCACCGTCTATGCCAAACCAATAGAAGGTCGAGCAGTCAGCCTCTATATCATCTGGAAATATCAACGAAGTTATCCTGTCAGGATAAGAGCAAGTACAAATGCTAACAGCAGTTCCATGTGATTAACAAATTCTATAAGAGACAATTATAATATAATACAAGATAAAATATCAAGACTGGAATATAAACAGGATATATAAAACTGGATATCATGTCAGCGTATGAAATACTGGAATGTATAACAGTATAGGAATATCTGATGTATAATATAAACATAAACGGTGCCTTGAGATATTAGAGCATTATGTGATCGGCTTCGGTCAGGATCATGTTGTTTCATTTGACCAGCTATGCACAAGAACAAGCACAGGTAAACTTGAAGATCAGGCCGGCCAAAATGGAAAGCTATGCACAAATACTATTAGGTCAGGCTATACCCTACGTGTGGTGAGGGTAGAGCTATGCACAAGTAGTAACAAGAATACATGAGGGATATTGATCACATAACCACTAATAACTCCCCATCCTCGAGTAGTATAATAGATCAGGACACGACACGTCATGACACAAGATTTAAAAGCAGGGGGCCATCCCACTTCCAAATTGGTGTCTATACAAGTACAGGAAATAAGATCGAACAATTCAGCCATATACCCAAAAAGTTTAGGAATAACATCTCATGACAGGATCCGACGTATACTAGTCCGTATACCATCGTGTCAGAAATCAAGTAAAATACTACAACTGAATTGGATATAACAGATATCAAAACAATAAAAACTATCAGAGAATGTTCTCGCCTGTGGTCCTCATCTGTCAATGAGAATCGATGCTCAGAGTGATGTCACAGACCTAAAGATGAAATATATAAGAGTTAATTAGGGTTTGACAATGTATGGCATGATATTCTAGTGTATGCTATACAAATATAGGTCAAACCCAGTCCAATTAAGTCATACTAGGTCACCTAGGTCATACAAAGTCATGGTAAGTCAAACAAAGTCAAACTAGGTCAAGGTAAGTCAAAGAAAGTCAAACTAGGTCAATCTAAGTCAAGGGTTGACCTACAGTTGACTTTTGGTCAACTGGTCAACTCTGGTCAACTCCTAGTCTATTCTATGTCAAATTGGGTCAATGGTTGACTCACAGTTTACTTTTGGTCAATTGGTCAACTCTGATCGACTCCTAGTCCAATCTAGATCTAAAGTTGACTTGCAATTGACTTTGAGTCAAAATAGTCAACCTTGGTCAAACAGGGTCAAATCTAATCCTATTCCACCATTACCTACCAAGATACCATATATCTTGGTCCTATTGGTATTCCAATACCAAACCTTGGTTGGAAGTCAAATACCTTAATCTAGGTAAACATAACTTAATACCTAATACCCATACTTAAAAATTTAGTAACTATCTATATACCCTCAAGCTACTAGCTAACCAATAACTTAGATGTCTAACCTTAGTTACCTAGGTAAACCCAATATCTTGCCTTGAAGGTAAACTATTACCTTAACGAAAAAGGTAAATCTAAGATATCCCAAGATACTCCTTGGGTATCTCAAGATACCACTCTAACCATATCCTATTATCCAACTCTCTTGATACCAAGATACTACCATACCCACTCTCTAACATCTACTAGCTATCCCAAGTCATCTAACTAAGATACCAACTTACATAGGATACTCACTCTAACATAGATACTAACTTCTAGTGTAGGATATATAGGGTGTAGAAGCATGGAAAATGTGAAAGAAAATGATTCATGCGGCCAGGAAAGATCCATGCGGCTCAGGGGACTCATACGGCTCAGGGAATCATGCGGCATAAGGAGCTATGCGGCCCAAGGCATTCCATGCGGCTCAGAGGACACGTGGCCTGATAGTGCTCCCCTCTGACCCATGCTACATTAATTGCTATGACGGCTGATCCCTCTGAAAAGTTGACAGCCCTGACACCAAAGCAGGTAATTATGGCTCTGCCATAATGATGAATCTCTAGGGAAGAGGAAAAAAATCTCTGACACAAATCCCCCGAGAGCCATAAAAATGCCACGTGGCCTTGCCACGTGGGCATTCGTATGCGGCTCGCCTCTTATGCGGCTCAGAATAAATCCTATGCGGCTCAGACCATAGAAGCATCATCGGCTCGAGCAAAGGACTTCCCATGCGGCTCAGAGTGAATCCATCCTATGCGGCTCAGGCCATGAAAGCCTCATGCGGCTCGAGCGAGGACTTCTCATGCGGTTCAAGAGGATCATGTCTATGCGGCTCAGGCGGATATATACCTATGCGGCCCATAAGGATTACTCCTCTATGGTTAGAGGACTCAAGTGAGGACCACTGCCCATGCAGTCCTGACACGTGGGCTTAACCATATGCGGCTCACATTCATATGCGGCTCACTAGTCATACGGTCCAGATCCCTCCAGCAGCTCCTAGGACACGTGTCCTAAGCCGATTAATTCCTCAGATTTGCTGCTATTAAAGATTGGGTCAAATCCCAATAAATCTGGGACACGTGGCAGAAGAATAGATCTAATTTATTCGCAGATATCAGAAGATCAGCATAAGGAAGATTTATTCCAATCAGCATTAATTGCTCATGGGATTTGGTGTAATCTACACCTAATGGCCCAGATTCATCATAATCAAGATGAATGGCCTAGATTGATCAATCCCCAAGCTGCCGCCATCTAAAAGCTAATCATTGGCAACCTTAATAATCACATCCCACTATTATAAATAGTAAGGTGCCATTCTCTTGTAGATATATACAATTTCAGAGAGAAAAATATGCATATACAGAGGGATTCTCCAATAGTCAGAGAAAAGAATACACACAGAGAGAGAGAGAAGCCAGAAGAGCAACAGAGGAGCAAGAAGTGCATTTCTTCGTCAACGCCAACCATCTTTTCACAAGGAGCCAAGGCTGCATACCGATCGTCCAAGGAGTAAGGCAGGGCTGCCGTCGCCTTCCCGAGCCTCTATCGTCACCCCCCAGAATCTAAAATAAACAATTGTGCTTAGACTGTTGTACCTAGGTTTTCGTCCCTAGCCTTTCTTTGTACAAGCGAGTTTGTAACGTGAAGTAAAAGTTCGGTCCTCCGATAATCGTTCTGTTCTTTTATATTTCATGGCAAACACGATGGCGACTCTGCTGGAGACTAACTTCTCCACGGCTGAGAAGTTGGTAACGCAATCGGATACAACCAAGCTTGGCTCCACCCAACAAAAGATTGTCGCCCGGTTCGACCAACAGGCGTTCGAAGAGATGCTCTCCGACAAGAGCACTGGCCCGGTCCAGATGCGAGCCCGCACAAAGAAGGCCCGTAAGGAGTGGAGACCCCGATCCTTCGTTCCTGCTGAAGCTCTTGCAGAGACACCCTCTGTTGTTCAAGACGGCGAGCAAGATTCCCCTGCGGCCCTAATTCAGACCGTAGACAACTCTGCTGTCCCCAAGTCCGGCAGAAGAAAACACTATGATGCTGGACTTGCAGGGGCAAAGAGGAACTCTATGGGATTCGAGCCGCATAAGGTTATCAGCCGTAGGGAGAAAGCTCATGCGGCTACGTCCTTCAGCCGCAGGAAGAAAGCTCATGCGGCTACATCCTCCAGTCGCATGAAGAAAACTCATACGGCCATAACTGTCAGCCGCATAGCTTATGCGGCTACAGTTGCCAACCACACGAATAAAACTCATGCGGCTGTGGGAGCCAATCGCTTGCAGAAAACCCATGCGGCCACCATTGCCAACCGCATGCGGCCAGCCTGTACGGTCGTGACTCCTAGCCGCACAAAAATAATTCGTCCGACGGCAGAAGACAACCGCATGCAGACAGCCGACACGGTACCCAACTCTAGCCACATAGCATCCGTTTCACGCTTCTCTCGATCAGTCTTCGACCGTCTCTTATGCGGTCCCAATCCTGATGATTCTCTGGATGATAAGCCAGACTTTGTGGTACCCAACTTGGACTCCTCCTATTATGCACCCACAAGTGCTAAAAGGAGAAAGTCTAGGGCAGCGCGGGCTCATCAAGCCCAGTTAGCTGTTCCAACCTCTGACTATCGGGGCGTCCCGTTGACTATCACACGGGCCTCTGATGGGAAGTTGTATAGAACCGCTCGAGTCCAGCCCCCGGCGGTAAAAGGACAAAGTGGTTCCTCTGACCTGCGTGAGGCGATCCTCCACAAACGCAATGAAAGAGAAGGAGCCGTGGCATGTAAAGAGTCCTCGCTTGGACATCACTGCACCCAAATCATCGTCAACTGCTGTTGCAACAGCACGGCAGCAATGAAAGATCGGCCGTCCGTCTTCCAAAGGCTACAGCATCCTAGCTCAGAAGATGAGGCACCCCCTGTTGTCTCCTGCAATTCCGCTCAAAAAGTCCCCGCCGAAGGGAGAAAGAAAAAGACGAGTATCTCCAGTCCCAAGATATCAACCACCACAGCTAAGAAACTATCGTCTAAACGGTTGTCCTCTACTAGTGTATTCCAACACACCCGTTCAAAGACGAAATTTACCGCGATGGGAAATTCATCATCCACATCGCTGGGGGTTGAGGGAACTGGGGGTAGCACTCCTCCGAACATCTGCAACAATCCGATGTTTCAAAGAGCCGAGCCCGGACAAACAATTCTTCCATCAGGGGCAACAGACACTGATGTCCCCGAGGACATCCGTAACTCTCAAGATAAAGCAACCTCTAAAGCTGGGGATACCGTTCCCTCCGAGTCCGAGCCCGAAGAAAACATTCCCACCTATCCCGATGACTTCTCGGTGCGTGGGTACGACTCGGAGGGCACGTCCTCTACCGTTCCTTCCATCACTCCTCATGTAAGGACGGTTTTCATGACGGACAGCAATCAAGGTGGTTCCAATGATCGCCAGCGCATTGACAATCTCGAAGCCATATTACTTGCTTTGGTCAAATCTGTAGACGAGATTAAAGCGGCCCTGCCCACTCTACAAGGAGGAACGCATGGTCAAACAAGCACGGGCCTCGCGGTCAATATAGATTCAAACTCAGCGACACCGAACCCGGGCAATAATCCTCCCGAAATAACTACTCCTACCGTGACAGATGAGACCCAAGATGTAAGAAGAGAGGTCCAGTAGCTCCGAGCCATGTTCCATGCCCGAGAGAACGCTCAAGATCTCAGAATACGGCAACCATACCCTGCTGAATGGAGGGACGTTCCATTCCCACCAAGATATAAGCCGTTCAATATCAACCCGTATGATGGCAAAACCTCAGCAAGTCGGTACATCACTTACTTTGAGGTCACCACCGACCATCTGTCTCATGATGATGCGATCCTCACACGGTTATTCATCGGGGCATTGGAAGGAGTCACCTTCGATTGGTACCGCAATCTACAGGACAACTGCATCCACTCCTTTGCTGGCTTCAAGCACCTGTTCTTAGAACGATTCTACAAAGTAGGACAGGACATCACCATGTCCACTCTCATGGACGTCGTCCAAGGAGAGAAGGAGTTGACAAGGAACTACATCGAGCGGTTCCGCCAAACCGCCATGAAGCTGCCTTACGGAAATCCAGATTCCTCTTTGATTGAAATTTGACAAAAGAGACTGCTTCCAACGATCAGTCTCTGGATGGGCGAAAGTTAATTCAAAGATTGGAAGGCGTTCATCATCAGCGCCACAAGCGCCGAAGAACGACTGAAGAAGGCTCGCCAACTGGGATTGCACATCTCAGAAGGAGAAAACAAGGGCAAGCGTCCCAACAACGATAATGGGGGTAACCCCTCCAACAATCGGGACAGCAAGGGAAAGCAAGCTATGGTGGCCGACACGGCCCAGAAGCCCGAGTCACAACCAGCAGACAAACAATGGCCTCAGATCGCTTACTCTTTCGAAGACGGCCACGTCAAGCCTATCTTGGACATGTTCATACAAGGAGGTAGAATTCAGCTTCCTCCACCAAGGCGGGAGCCTCGGTCGGCTGATTTGGAGAATCCAAAGTTCTGCCATTACCACCGTTATGTACACCACGCTACACACGACTGCTACCAACTAAAATGATACATCCAAAGCCTCATCGATTCGAACGCTCTGGCCATCGACTTCGAAGAAGTAACCGTAGCAGCCAATATGGTGTCCGTACAATTCGGCAGCTTCCCTCCGATGGAGACTCAAGACGGGGTAATCCCCGTCCCTCTGGCAACGATGGAGATTACCAACCTTCCACCTCCCCGAGAACAGGCTGCTGGTCTGGTACCTCTCACCACCTCACGAGGGGAGATCATGTGGGTCCATCCAGACTTGGTGCCAGAAGTAACTCGGCCCACACCATCTCCTACCAACAAAAAGAAGAGTAGAAAAATTAGGACCTGCCACACAATCTCAGCAGACAACGAGGAAGCTACAGCCGTCGTCACGCGGTCCGGAGCGTAATCCCAACCTGTGGTTGACAGTCCAGCTGAAAATCATCAACCTACTACAACTGATGGTCCGGGACCGGCTCAGCCTTCGACGACCGACAAGCCTAGGCCGAAGGAGACTCGCTTCGACAAATCTCTTTGAAAGGACGCAGCCCAAGGGCTAGAGATGCCCTATAACTTTGACATCTTAGCACAATTGGCTAACACTCCGGCCAAATTGTCACTGTACGAACTCCTAAGGCTGTCCAAGGACGTCTGTATTGCATTGAGTGAAGCACTCCAAAATGCCGATACTTATCTGGCTCAATCCAACCTCACCGGGGAGGACTCACCTGTGGATCTCCAAGACAGTTCCTGCACGGGAGCAATGCCCAATATCGTCTTCACTCTGCAGGATATGCTCATCAAAACCAACCTACATGATCGTCCGCTTTACTACACGGGATACATCGGCGACGTGAAGGTGGATCGGATGCACATTGATCCTGGCTCTTCCATAAGCATCATCCCGAAGGGTCCGCTACATCATCTCCGTATCCCAATGCATTGCCTGACACCTACAAGCACCGCCATCAGCAGTTTTAATTCGGGCAGGAGCTACCCTATTGGGAAGATTCGTCTGAAGTATCAAATTGGCGACCTCCAATCCGAAGTCACCTGCTACGTCATAGATGTAGACACTTCTTACAACATCCTCTTGGGGCGCCCATGGATACACGATTATATGATCGTGCCTTCCACGCTACACCAGTGCTTCAAATACGTTGACAAACACGGTTTCGTAAAGACAGAATTTGCTGATATCGATCCCTTCAAAGGGGTCAAATCTTACTACTCGGACTCCTGCTTATACGAAAAGTCGAAGAGGCACCTCGATGAGGGAAATAAACAAGCTAGTACCGAAACGGCTACAGGATCCGAAGGACCCCTGACGATCCACCTCCAAGCTCGCAAATCGGGCAAGTCCGTACCCCTCACCGCCACTCTGCGGAAGGACGCGATCAGCCTCTCGGCACAAGAGGAACATATGATAATTTGGCTGCCAAGGTCCGGTCAAGTGCCGAGACCCACAACGGGGCCACTAATAATCAGACTGCCGAGAGTCAGTCAACCCCAAACAGGGAAGTTCAATCCCTCCGACAAACCGCTGACGATACGCCTTCCCAAGAAGGGTCGTCACCTCGATGCAAGGTCTGACACTTCTAGCGAACCAGCCACTCCCCTCTCCACATCAAATGCCAAACTGGAGGTCGCCAGCCTGCCAACAACTCCACGCTCTGTTCCATCAACTGAACCACTGACAATCAAGCTTTCCAGGTCGTCCTCTCAGTCTTCGTTCACACAAGGGGTAGCCGAAGAGGAACCGGAGCTAGCCAAGTATATGGCTACCCACACCAATGTCCCCTCTGCTGATGATGTAATCCCCCTAGAAAAGATACCTTACTTCATCAATAAAGGGTTATCTTTGAACTACACCGAGCTCAATAAGCTATGTACAATGTATGCTATGGAACACGGTATAGGCGCTCACCTACACACACAGGTGACAAATGTCTACACCGCGATCCAGCTTACTCCAGTAGAAGACGCTTACCGAATATTCGAGGAAGGAGATCATCCGATCATCTTCGGCCGGACGAGCAACTCGCATCCCCTCACCATAGAAGAAGTCGACCTCGGGTCAGATGCCGGGAGACTGCCTCTGTATCTCTATAGCCCTCAATCCAAATATCTTATACAGAAACAGGGGTATGATCTAGAGATGACGCCAGGATTGAACTACGGCACTGGGCGACGATTACCTTTGAAGCCGCCAGTCCCGGCGGGCAAACCACGGAACTACTATAACAAAACTCGATGCAGGTTAGGGTATGTAACGCCTACTACGACCCTTGAAAGTTCAGATAAAGAATGCGACTGGCAGTCACATTCAACCGGATTACCAACTTCTGACTCAGATACCAGCATCGGAGATGTGTTCAGACAAGTCATGTTAGTCAACATGGTATTCGCCGACGCTTACGAAGAAGACGAAGACATCCCCGAAATCCTCAAGCTAGAGCCATAGGCCCAACAATTAGATGCACAATGGGAAAAGCGGATCGAACTGAGAGAACCTCCTACTGAAGATGAGGTCATACAAGTGGATCTCGGCAGCGAATCTTCTTCAAAACCGATTTTCATCAGTAAAAGCCTAACTGACGAAGAACGGGAGTCGCTGTTAGAACTTGTCAGAGAGTACATTGATGTGTTCGCCTGGAGCTATGAAGACGTGCCAGGGTTAAATCCTGACATCGCTCTTCACAAACTCAACATACGGCCGGATGCAAAGCCAGTCAAGCAGCAACAGCGACGCTTCCGCCCGGGCATCATGGACGCGATCGAAGCCGAGGTCAATAAACTGATAGCCAGCGGCTTCATTCGTGAAGAGCAACATCCAGACTGGGTCGCCAATATAGTACCTGTCCTCAAGAAGAATGGAAAGATTCGAATCTGCATCGACTTCCGCAACCTGAACGAGGCGTGCCCCAAAGATGAATTCTCCCTTCCTATCACAGACATCATGATCGATAATACTTGCAGCTTCGAACGCATGTCATTCATGGATGGCTTCTCGGGGTACAACCAAATCAAAATATCTCCTGACGACGAAAAGCATACATCATTCCGAACACCAATTGGCACGTACTGCTACACAGTCATGTCTTTCGGCTTAAAGAATGCTGGCACCACATATCAAAGAGCCATGAGCATCATCTTTAGAGACCACTTATGTAAGACGGTGGAGTGCTACGTTGACGATATAGCCGTTAAAAGTCGCAGCAAGGGAGACCATCAGCAGGATCTAAGGACGGTATTCGATCTAATACGAATGCACAATTTGAAGATGAACCCCACGAAGTCCTTTCTGGGCGTATCCAGCAGAAAGTTCTTAGGCTTCATCATCGCTGCAAAGGGTATCCACGTAGATCCTGAGAAGACGAAAGCAATCATGGAGATGGGTCCCCCGAGAAATCTCTGCGAACTCAGAGGCCTTCAAGGAAGGCTAGCTTACATCAGAAGGTTGATTTCCAACCTCTCCGGGCGATGCCGACCATTCACGCACCTCATGAAGAAAGAAGTCTCATTCGTATGGGATAAGGAATGCCAGCGTGCTTTCGACAGCATCAAAGAATATTTATCAAATCCTCCGGTCTTGGTAGCCCCGGTTCCTGGAAAACCATTCCTGCTCTATGTACGAGCAATAGAACACTCCCTCGGGGCTTTGCTGGCACAAAACAACGACGCAGGCCACGAGCAGGCTATATATTATCTCAGCCGAATGATGGTTGGGCCAGAGCACCGATACACCGCGATAGAGAAGGAATGCCTCGCCTTGGTATTCGCCATTCAGAAAATACGACACTATGTCACCAGACAAACGATACATGTGATCTCACGGGTCAACCCTCTCAGAGTCCTTATGACCAAACCAGGGGCACTTAGCTCTCGACTCGCTACATGGGCAATATTGTTGTCCCCTTACCATATGATCTTCGTCCCCCAAAAGGTAGTCAAAGGTCAAGCCCTGGCGGACTTTTTACCAGCCCACCCAGGCTCGGAATCCTCTAGAATATACGAAGAGATCCCAGACGAGGTCGCCGACTCGCATGCAACAACTCACGAGGCTATATGGCGAATATTCTTTGACGGGGTTTCAAGGACCGGACCTAAAGACAATATAGTCGTCGGAGTCGGGATAGTGCTGGTCTCCCCTTCCGGATTGGTGATCAACCGTGCCTATTCCCTCACAGAACCCTGCTCTAACAATGTGGCCGAGTACAACGCTCTGATCATTGGCCTCCAACTTGCAAGAGAACTGGGGGTAGAATACCTTGAAGCATACGGCGATTCCTAACTAATCGTCAATCAGATCCGGGGTTCGTACGAGGTCCGCCACGAAGACATGATCCCTTATTACCAAATAGCGATCGATATCATATCATCATTTGAGGGGTTCTTCATCGAGCATGTCCCCAGACTCCAAAATATTGAAGCCGATGCCCAAGCTGGTCTTGCCGCTTCCCTAGCAGTTTCGAATTATGATCGCCAATCAGTGGAAGTGATAGGCCATGAACTGGTCTGTCCCAAAAACAATGTGCAATTCGTGGCGAGTTATTCCGCACAGACGATCGATAATGCCCCAGATTGGAGACAACCATTCATCGACTTCGTCGTCTACGACATCCTGCCAGAGAACCCAAAGGAAGCTACTTCCATCAGAAGGCGTTCTCTCAGATTCTTCTACGATACAGAGACGAAGATGCTGTATCGTCGCTCCTACGATGGATTATTACTTCGGTGTCTGTCAAACACAGAAGCCAAAGAAGCAGTACGAGAAGCTCATAACGGTGTCTGCAGGGCCCACCAGCCTGGCCCAAAACTACTAGATCGTCTTCGCTGAATGGGCTACTATTGGCCCACGATGGTGGCAGATGCGATCGAGTATGCTAGAAAGTGCAAAGCTTGCCAAGTCCACGCGGACTTCATTCACCAACCATCCGAATTTCTATATCCGACAGTGGCGTCCTGGCCATTCGAAGCATGGGGAATGGATATCATTGGTCCAATCACCCCACCTTCCTCCCGAGGACATCGCTTCATACTTGCGATCACTGATTACTTCTCCAAGTTGACAGAAGCTGTCCCACTCGCCGAAGTCAAGACTTCGAACGTGATCAGCTTCCTGAAGCACCACGTCATCTACCACTTTGGACTGCCCCGAAGGATCATCCATGATAATGGTCCACAGTTTGCAAGCCATGCATTCTATCGGTTTTGCGATAAACACCGTATTCAGAATATTGCTTCGACGCCGTACAACCCGGCAGCAAACGGGTTAGCAAAGGCGTTCAACAAAACGATCATCAAACTCCTCAAGAAGTTCGTCTCCTCCAACAAGCACGACTGGAATGAGAAGCTCGGCGAATGCTTATGGGCTTATCGTACCACAATTCGAACAGCTATCGGGAATACGCCATTCTCCCTAGTGTACGGGAGTGAGGCAGTTCTCCCATTAGAGACTCAAATACCCTCACTCCACGTCGCCCTCACTTATCAATTGACAATGGATGACAACTACCGACGTCGACTACAAGAGTTAGAGGCCTTAGATGAAAAGCGCCTCCTAGCTCAGCAAAGGATCGAGCTATACCAAGCACGCATCTCAGGAGCCTTCAACAAGAAGGTCAAAATCAGAACATTCCAAGTGGGTGATCTTGTCCTGGCAGTCCGTAGGCCGATGGTCATGACTCACAAAATCGCCGGCAAGTTCCAGCCAAAATGGGATGCTCCATTTGTCATCGAGGCCGTATTCTCCAACGGTGCTTACCGCCTCGCCAAGCAGAACGGAGACTTCCTCATATTGCCCGTCAACGGCAAGTTCCTGAAGAAATACTATGTTTAAACAATATTCTCCAGATCCTCGAGTCACGTACCCGCTGGTATCACTGAACTCGCTCCATAAATTTTTAGATTATTGAGTCATGTATCCGCTGATACCACTGAACTCACCCTCATAGTTTGCCAGATCATTGAGTCACGTACCCGCTGGTACCGCTGAACTCACACTCACCATTCTCTAGATTTTCGAGTCACGTACCCGCTGGTACCGCTGAACTCACACTCACCATTCTCCAGATTCCCGAGTCACGTACCCGCTGGTACCGCTGAGCTCGCACCCACAATATTCTAGATTTTCGAGTCATGTACCCGTGCGTACCGCTGAACTCATATCCTTCTTCCACAAAGATATCCTAAATTTCTAAGTCATGTACCTGCTGGTACCTCTGAACTTACACTTTGATTCCAACATTCATGGATTGTCGAGTTATGTACCCATCGGTACCCCTGAACTTACATCCTGGTCACTCTTTTGAATGAAAGCCATGTATAACCATACCGCTGAACTTCCTTCCTATAAGAGATCCTCCTTCACGATCTAATACCTGCACTCCCAGTGCACAACAAAGGTAACGGGTCCACAAACTTCCAAGACGGCCATGTCCTCATTACCTCTGAGCCGTTCCACCTCCGCCAAAAACAAATCACCCCCTACGTAGAACTTCCCTGTCCTCATTACCTCTGAGTTGTTCTATGTGCCCTTTTTCATTGAGCCCACTCCTATCATGTCCTCATTACCTCTGAATGGAAAGGCTCCGTCGAAGAAACCTTCATACTTGCCATGTCCTTATTACCTCTGAGTAAGTATGATGACCTCCTTTCGACCTATTATCTGTACCCACAACCGGAGTACACCAAGGGTAATAGGTCCACAAATGTCCTCTGCTGACCATCAATATCCCTCGTCGAGTTCACTCCTGTCATGTTCTCCTTACCTCTGAGTAGGAAGACTCTACGTTTAAAAAACTTCCCACTTGCCATGTCCTCGTCACCTCTGAGCAAGTATGTCGGTTCCCCTTCATCCTATTATCCATGCCCTAAACCAGGGTACGCCAAGGATAATAGGCCCACAAAATATCCTCAGCTAAATTTCTCAGCACAAATCTATTACCTCATCAAGCCCCAGGAGCCCAGCTGCTCTACGGCATTCCTTTTTCTCAATACCAAGAGCACCCATGACCACTTCGCTATGGTTGCTTCAGGTACCCTGATCAAAACTTGTTACATCTGCCTAAAACCAAGGTACGCCATGGGTAACAGGTCCATAAATATATCCCCTATACGGGGGTAGACATCACCACAATATCACAAGCACAGCAGGCAATACAAATGAAGGGTAGAATTGAAAGTACTCTTTATTTAAAGGAAGAAAAAGCATTACATATTTTCGGGATCATGTCCCCTCCAGAAGAAAGAAAATAGAAACAAAACAAGAAGAAAAAAGCCGACTACATTTCAGTATCACTCAATTCTAGGAGATGATTTCTTACTGAGGTGGTCCTCCGTTCAATCCGTTGCCGAGCACGACGCTCGGCCTCCTAGAATAAATGCTCCTTATTGTCCAAGCCCAAGAACGCCTGACAGTCGTCTTCCAATTTCTTCAAGGCAGTCTCCAGGTCAGTCGAAGCTTGAGTAACCCTGTCAGCCTCCTGAACAATCAGTCCCCTGTCATTGCGGGTAGTCTCGAGTTCAGACTCCAAGAAAGCCAACTTCTTCTGAAGCGCAAGGATCGGCTCCCGTGTCTCAGTAATCTCACGAGAGACAGACTCCTCCCAAGCCATAACGTTTTCAGTCGCATAACTCAGTTGATCATACCGATCAGCTAAGTCACTGAGATCCTTCAGCGCGCCCGGTATGGTCTTATCTAGAGCCGCTCTGGTCCTCTCTATAACAGCAATAAGGGAATTCTGCTCCTCGTTTATAACAGCAGGAAGATCAGCCTACCGTAATACTCGAAGCTCGGACACCAACTGATCAACCTCCAGTAATTTTGCCCCCAGAAGCGAAGCCATCCCGACATCATCAGGAAAATCCCTAAGGATGTTTATCTGACCATGGGTACATTGTCGGGCCAAGGTAAAAGAGGTCCCTCTATCTACAGCGGCCTCGATTCCCCTCTTCAAATGACGATGAAAACTGGCAACCACGTCCTGTAACGCATCACTCAAAACTTCAACAGAGGAGGGCGTCAAGGGAAGCCGGAGCGGCAACGTCGGAGGAGTAACGCTAGAGTTCGCCACCGAAGGAACGGAGTCCGAGAAGAAGGCGTCAAATCCGAAAGATTTAATTAGCTGACTCTTGGGATTCCCTCCTACAAAGACGGCGCTGAAACGAATTTGAGGCAATTAAAGACCCACACGCGTGGCAGGAAGCTATGCAGCTGAATAGTCTCCTACGGCTGAGCCATTTATGCGGCTGAATAATTCATGCGGCCGAGACTTCTATGCAGTCAGAATTCCATATGCGGCTAGAAGAACACGGCCATGCTTCTTATTCAAAGTATTTCAATTTTTACAAATTGAAAACTTTGAAGGGGGTCCTGTAGAAGCATGGAAAATATGAAAGAAAATGATTCATGCGGCCAGGAAAGATCCATGCGGCTCAGGAGACTCATGCGGCTCAGGAAATCATGCGACATAAGGAGCTATGTAGCCCAAGGCATTCCATGCGGCTCAGAGGACACGTGGCCTGATAGTGCTCCCCTCTGACCCATGCTACATTAATTGCTATGACGGCTGACCCCTCTGAAAAGTTGACAGCCATGACACCAAAGCAGGTAATTATGGCTCTGCCACAATGATGAATCTCTAGGGAAGAAGAAAGAAATCTCTGACATAAGTCCCCCGAGAGCCATAAAAATGCCACATGGCCTTGCCACGTGGGTATTCGTATGCTGCTCGCCTCTTATGCGGCTCAGAATAAATCCTATGCGGCTCAGACCATAGAAGCATAATACGGCTCGAGCAAAGGACTTCACATGCGGCTCAGAGTGAATCCATCCTATGCGGCTCAGGCTATGAAAGCCTCATGCGGCTCGAGCGAGGACTTCTCATGCGGTTCAAGAGGATCATGTCTATGCGGCTCAGGCGGATATATACCTATGCGGCCCACAAGGATTACTCCTCTATGGTTAGAGGACTCAAGTGAGGACCACTACCCATGCAGCCCTGACACGTGGGCTTAACGATATGCGGCTCACATTCATATGCGGCTCACTAGTCATACGGTCCAGATCCCTCCAGCAGCTCCTAGGACACGTGTCCTAAGCCGATTAATTCCTCAGATTTGCTGCTATTAAAGATTGGGTCAAATCCTAATAAATCTGGGACACGTGGCAGAAGAATAGATCTAATTTATTCGCAGATATCAGAAGATCAGCATAAGGAAGATTTATTCCAATCAACATTAATTGCTCATGGGATTTGGTGTAATCTACACCTAATGGCCCAGATTCATCATAATCAAGATGAATGGCCTAGATTGATCAATCCCCAAGCCGCCGCCATCTAAAGGCTAATCATTGGCAACCCTAATGATCACATCCCACTATTATAAATAGCAATGTGCCATTCTCTTGTAGATATATACAATTTCAGAGAGAAAAATACGCATATACAGAGGGATTCCCCAATAGTCAGAGAAAAGAATACACAGAGAGAGAGAAGCCAGAAGAGCAACATAGGAGCAAGAAGAGCATTTCTTCGTCAACGCCAACCATCTTTTCATAAGGAGCGAAGGCTGCATACCGATCGTCCAAGGAGTAAGGCAGGGCTGCCGTCGCCTTCCCGAGCCTCTATCGTCATCCCCAGAATCTAAAATAAACAATTGTACTTAGACTGATGTACCTAGGTTTTCGTTCCTAGGCTTTCTTTATACAAGCGAGTTTGTAACGTGAAGTAAAAGTTCGGTCCTCCGATAATCGTTCTGTCCTTTTATATTTCATGGCAAACATAGGGTGTCTAATTACCTATCCAAGATACTAGCATATCAATCTTGGATACTATCTTGGATATTCTAAGATACTAGCTAACTCATCTAAAGATACTATCTATCCTAAGATACTCTAATATATACATATATATTATACCCTTCTCTCCCAAAATGGCAGATAACCAACTCAACATATATATATATATATATATATATATATATATATATATATATATTTTATATATATATATATATATATATATATATATATATATATATATTTATATATATATAAATATAAAAAAAAAATATATATATATATATATATAAAAATATAAAAAAATATATACATATATATATATATAAAAATATATATATATATATATATATAATATATATATATATATATATATATATAGATATACTCTATACCCATGGGATAATATTCTATAATCTAGAATACCAACTCTAGTCTATATCCAAATATCCTAACCATCTATGTAATACCCCAATTCTAACCATTACCTACCAAGGTATCCCAATACCTTGGATACTAGGTAATACCCTTACCTTAGTAATATTTACCTTAGGCTAGTAGATAACCCACTAACCTAGGCTAATAGATCCTAAATAAACCTTAGACTAGTCTCTAACAATCTATCCTAGTATCCTACTAATACCTTGCTATTACCTTACCCTTACCATAGGTAATTTCTATTACCTTGAAGGTAAACCCATTACCTTGAAGGTAACTCAATACCTTACCTTGTAATAGGGTAAACCCCATTACCTTGGTGAAGGTAAACCAATATCCTAAGATATATCACATTACCTTAGTATCCTAAGATACTACTTTGTATCTCAAGATACCAAGTATCTTAACTCTAAAATATCTAACTTAGATATCTATATCCTAAGATATCTAACTCTAACATAGATAGACATTTATCTAACAAACTCTAACTATCATATCAAACCATCTATCTAATATATAACACTAACCACACTCTAGATACTAACTTAAGGTATTCTAACATATATCTAACCACTCACACACACATGGACATAATCATCCTACTCTTACCACTTGACATCTTGATATTATCTATTACCTAGTTCTAATACCCAATATCTTAGTATCTTGACCAATACCTTATCCTCCCAAATACTTATCCAACTAACTCTAATACTAATACTTGATACCAAATATGATACCTTACTCAAGTCCCAATACTCACTTATCCTTACTCACGATACTTGAGTGTCACGATACCAATATCCTCATGGTACCCAAGTATTACACTAGTACCTTGCCTACAACTTTAATACCTTGACACATAATTTATCTATATTTGGCTTACTTGTTAACCATTTGTGTCAACATTAAGACACACACTAACTAACACATATTACCTAACAATAATATATATATATATATTTTTTATATATGTATGTATGTATGTATGTATGTACTATATCATACATATTATTGAGAACCTATGATACCTATATTTACTTCATATCCAGACTACATAGGCTCATAGGATACACAAAATGCCTATGTCGTATAGTCAGTTTTCTACTTAAAACTAATACTACACATATTAGACCTATTCACTAAATTGTAGGATTAAAGTACGTCATAGCCCTTCATATTAGCTTTCCGAAACTTCAAACGGATCGTATTTTCGTGTCCGAAAACTTCCAAACTCGCAAAAACACCGAAATACGTTCGTCTTTCGGAAAGCTGACACTCAAACGGTTTTACAAAAATTTCTAAAACGAATTTGGTTTATTAATATATCTATTTGGAAAGCTAACTTCGATACATTTCTTTTAAAAAATACGGGATTAATCGGAGCCTTGAGCTAGAAGTTATGACATTCTAAGTTGCTATGGCTACTAAAAATGTGGATGAATATTATAACGAATTTGGATTGTTTTGGACAAAAGAAACACATGTCCCAAATATAACCATGTATTTCATGAAATACTATAACACAGCATCACGTATCCTATTTAGGATACATACACCCAATCTCGACTCAAAAAGGACACGAAAGTTCCTTAGGGGACACGTGTCGAACAATTGGTGGTCACAAATTCGATTTCCCTAATTTGTATCAAAATAGAAGAAAAAAACCTTAAAATAGGAAGAGGAGAGTCTAAACTCCTCTCTAATGGTACCCTAATGCAAATGGGATCCTAAATGAATGCAATTACACTAATGAAATAGAATGGAAGGATTTAGAGAGCTCATACCAAAAGGGAGATAGATTCTCAATATAAAATTCCTAGATCTAGATCTCCACCAAGCTTCAAGGCTCCAAATCCTTCCAATCCCTTCTTAGCTAGCCAATAGAGGATTCTTCTCTCCAAGGGAAAGAGAATGAAATGAATTTGGCTCAATTTGTAGAAAATTTGGGTGTAGGAGCAATTTGGTAAAAAAGCTCCTAAATTAGGGCTTGAAATAAAAATGGAAAGAGGAAGAAGATAAAGTGTGGCTTTAATAGGAAGGTGGGCTGGCATATGGAGCCCTAAATGGGTTTGGCAAATGTCTAAGTTGCCCTCATCAAGTCTCCCTTTGGTTAACTAGGAGTATGCAAAGGTTTGGGATCAAAAAGGTCAAGTTTCTAATCTTTAAATGACTAAACGTGTTATGTGGGTTTAGTCTAAATGCACTAGTCTAATGAGATAAGTTTTTGGGCCATACCTATCTAATCTTTCGGTCCCGACTAGAGTCTAAACTACCCGGACCACTAACACAAGTCAAAACTAGACGAAACTCCAACCCGACTAAACAAATCCCTAAATTACAATAATAATAAATAAATATTTACAAAAATATAGTAATATGAAAAATGATAAATTTACCCTCATTTTTGAAAACAGACAGTTACAATCCTTACCCCCTAGAAAAATTTTGTCCTCGAAATTTAAGTTGGTTGTACTCCTCTCTAGGTCAAGCCCCCAACAATCAAAGTCTACAGAATTCTATCCAAAGTTATACAACATACAATTCTATGGAATAAGAACAAACATGCATGGTTATAGTCTCTACAGTATCATGTTATTGTAGTCTCCATTGGGGTTTTCTATTAATCTAGCATGATCATCAAATATGCAAGCTAGGGGTACTAAGAAAGCAATCAAACAATCCATGGATGGAAAGAAACAGGAAAATGAAAGAACAAGACATAACCTCCTAGTCCCTCACCTGCGGTGTGGGTCTCCTCGACAGTCTTCGCAAAAGCCCAGCCCTGGCATGGTATATCCCGCTGCTGGTGCGGGGCATGATGCTGTGCCACAGGTGGCCTAGCTCCAACTCTCTTCTCTAAAATACCCAAGTGACATCTCCATTGATAACTACTCCATTATACTAGGGTACACTCTATAGGGTATCTATTTTGTAATCTGGTAACCATACCCGTCTACCAAGAATAATGTTGTCGGAATCCTCGTCATGCCATTAAGTACGGCTGCAATAAACCATAGGGTCTGCAACTAAGGTACATAACTCTAAGATCATGGTATCTAACATTTTTGCATTGTCGCATGCTTGGCTGCGAAAGCCTTAAATTCCCACAATCCAAGAAATACATCCAAAATCAATCCTATGTCTTCGCCATGCCTGCTAATATGGCTGTAGAAGACTCTATATTCCATAATCGAGGCAAATTAGTCCAAAGGTTTATCCTGGTAGAAAATCAATGAACACCAAGAATCAAATTCAACCACGGACAAGGAAGAATAGGCAGAAACAGTTGGAATCAAATTTTGAGATAGTTTATTATGAGATTCTTAAAAGTTATCCCTAGAATCTTCTCAAGAAGTCCTAACTGTGATTGGGTATCCTTAGCCTATAGCCTATATCTTCTAAACCTATAGCAGGCTCGTAGTAGCACTCTAAGTCGAGCACCACTACGATATTGCACTAATTACAACTTCTGACCTGCATGGGCCACCACAAAAACTTATCACGACCCGCACCCTGATTAGGGGCACGAACACGTGGGTACGTCTAGCTTACGTCGCTGAATCACCAGTAGAATGCTGCATAGGTCGTCTACAATATACAACATCTAGACAAAATATATAAACCTGTCATTTTTGCACGAAGGTATATAAAGTCATAACTCAATCACAAGACATCTAAGGAAGATAGCACGAAATATGATAAGATATGATAGAAAGATAAATTGGAAATAGATGCAAGATCACAACACAAGTTTAGAGTTCAAAATATAACACAAGATCCCAAAATATAAAGTATACTACAAATCTCAAGTACTAGCTGGATCGCAGTCCAGTCAAGCCTAACTAGTCTAAGTCTAAGCAGGTGGTGCATCCTCAATGGGCACTAGCTCCATAGGGATGTCCATGTAGTACTCACCGTCTATGCCAAACCATAGAAGGTCAAGCAGTCAGCCTCTATATCATCTATAAACATCAATGGAGTTATCATGTCAGGATTTGAGCAAGTACAAACGCTAACAGCAGTTTCATGTAAATTTATAAATTCTATAAGAGACAATTATAATAGAATACAAGATAAATATCAAGACTGGAATATAAACATGATATGTAAAACTGGATATCATGTCTGGGTATAAAATACTGGAATATAAAACAGTACAGGAATATATGATGTATAATGTAAACATAAATAATACCTTGAAATATTAGAGCGTTATATGATCGGCTTGGGTCAGGATCAGGCTGTTCCATTTGACCGGCTATGCACAAGAACAAGCATAGGTAAAACTGGAGATCAGGCCGACCAAAATGGAAAGCTATGCACAAGTCGTATCAGGTCAGGCTACACCCTACGTATGGTGAGGGTGGATCTATGCACAAGTGGTAACAGGAATACAGAAGGAATATTGATCACATAACCACTAATAACTCTCCATCTCCGAGTAGTATAATAGATCCGGATATGACACGTCATGACACATGATTCAAAAGTAGGGAGCCAGTCCACTCCTAAATCGGTGTATATACAAGTACAGGAAACAAGATCGAATAATACACCCATATACCAAGAAATTCCAGGAATAACATCTCATGACATGATCTGACATATACTAGTCCGTGTACCATCTTATCGAGAATCAAGTAAAAAACTACAACTAAATCGAATATAGCAGATATCAAGACAATAAAAACTATCAGAGAATGTACTCACCTGTCGTCCTGAGCTGTCAATAAGAATCGATGCTCAGAGTGATGTCACAGACGTAAAGATGAGACATACATGAGTTAATCAGGGTTTGACAGTGTATGACATGATATTCTAATGTATGCTATGCAAATCTAGGTCAAAATCTGTCATATTAAGTCACACTAGGTCACACTAGGTCATACAAAGTCATACTAAGTTATGGTAAGTCAAACAAAGTCAAACTAGGTCAAGGTAAGTCAAATAATGTCAAACTAGGTCAATCTAGGTCAAAGGTTGACCTACAGTTGACTTTGGGTCAACTAGTTAACTCTTGTCAACTCCTAGTCCATTCTAGGTCAAATTGGGTCAACGGTTGACTCACAGTTGGCTTTTGGTCAACTGGTCAACTCTGATCAACTTCTAGTCAAATCTAGGTTCAATGTTGACTTGTAGTTGACTTTGAGTCAAAGTAGTCAACCTTGGTTGAACATGGTCAAATCTAAGTCAAGAATCCTATTCCACCATTACCTACCAAGATACCAAATACCTTGGTCCTATTGGTATCCCAATACCAAACCTTAGCTGGAAGTCAAATACCTTAATCTAGGTAAACATACCTTAATACCCAATACCCATACTTAGATATATAGTAACTATCTATATACCTCCAAGCTACTAGCTAACCAATAACTTAGATATCTAACCTTAGTTACCTACGTAAACCTAATACCTTGCCTTGAAGGTAAACTATTACCTTAAGGAAAAAGGTAAATCTAAGATATCCTAAGATACTACTTGGGTATCTTAATATATCACTCTAACCATATCCTTGTATCCTACTCTCTTGATACCCTCAAGATACTATCATACCCACTCTCTAACATCTGCTAGCTATCCCAAGTCATCTAACTAAGATACCAACTTACATAGGATACTCACTCTAACATAGATACTAACTTCTAGTCTAGGATACATAGGGTATCTAATTACCTATCCAAGATACTAACATATCTATTTAGCATACTATCTTAGATATCCTAAGAGACTAGCTAAATCATCTAAAGATGCTAACTATCCTAAGATACTCTAATATATACATATGCATACCCTTCTCTCCCAAAATGGTAGATAACCAACTAAACATATATATATAGATATTCTCTATACACTATCCATGGGATAATATCCTATAATCTAGGATACCAACTCTAGCCTAAATCCTAATATCCTATCTATCTATGTAATACCCCAATTTTAACAATTACCTACCAAGGTATCACAATACCTTGAATACTAGGTAGTACCCTTACCTTAGTAATATTTACCTTAGGCTAGTAGATAACCCACTAACCTAGGCTAATAGATCCTAAATAAACCTTAGACTAGTCTCTAACAATCTATCCTAGTATCCTACTAATACCTTGCTATTACCTTACCCTTACCATAGGTAATTTCTATTACCTTGAAGGTAAACCCATTACCTTGAAGGTAACTCAATACCTTACCTTGTAATAGGGTAAACCCCATTACCTTGGTGAAGGTAAACCAATATCCTAAGATATATCACATTACCTTAGTATCCTAAGATACTACTTTGTATCTCAAGATACCAAGTATCTTAACTCTAACATATCTAACTTAGATATCTATATCCTAAGATATCTAACTCTAACATAGATAGACATCTAAGTAACAAACTCTATCTATCATATCAAACCATCTATCTAACATATAACACTAACCATACTCTAGACACTAACTTAAGGTATTCTAACATATATCTAACCACTCACACACATATGGACATAATCATCCTACTCTTAGTACTTAACATCTTGATATTATCTATTACCTAGTTCTAATACCCAATATCTTAGTATCTTGACCAATACCTTATCCTCCCATATACTTATCCAACTAACTCTAATACTAATACTTGATATCAAATAGGATACCTTACTCAAGTCCTAATACTCACTTATCCTTACTCATGATACTTGAGTGTCACGATGCCAATATCCTCATGGTACCCAAGTATTACATTAGTACCTTGCTCACAACTTTAATACCTTGACACATAACTTATCCATATTTGGCTTACTTGTTAACCATTTGTATCAACATTAACACACACTAACTAACACATATTACCTAACAATAATATATATATATATATATATATATATATATATATATATATATATATATATATATATATGTATATGTGTGTGTGTGTACTATATCATATATATTCTTGACAACCTATGATACCTACATTTACTTGATATCCATACTAGATAGGCTCATAGGATACACAAAATACCTATGTTGTATAGTCAATTTTTTAATTGAAACCAAAACTGCACTTATTAGACCTATTCACTAAATTCTTGGATTAATGTATGTCCTAGCCCTTCGTAGTAGCTTTCCAAAACTCCAAACGGATCACATTTTCGTGTCCGAATACTCCCAAAATTGTAAAAACACCGAAACACGTTCGTCTTTCGGACAACTGACACTCAAACAGTTTTACAGAAAGTTTTAGAATGAATTTGTCCTATTAATATATATATATATATATTTGGAAAGCTAACTTCGATATGGTTCTTTTAAAAAAATGGAAGATTAATCAGAGTCTTGAGCTAGGAGTTATGACATTTTAAAGTTGCTATGGCTACTAAAAACGTGGATGAATATTATGATGAATTTGGATTATTTTGTACAAAAGAATCACATGTATATACCCAAATATAACCATGTATATCATGAAATACCATTACAAAACATCACGTATCCTATTTAGGACATATGTACCCAATCTCGACTCAAAAAGGACACGAAAGTTCCTTTGGGGACACGTATCGAACACTTGGTGGTCACAAATTCGATTTCCCCTAATTTGTATCCAATGAAAGGGAAAAAACCTTCAAATAGGAAGAGGAGAGCCTCAACTCCTCTCTAATGGTACCCTAATGCAAATGGGGTCCTAAATGAATGTAGTTACACTAATGAAATGGAATGGAAGGATTTAGAGAGCTCATACCAAAAGGAAGATGGATTCTCAATATAAAATTCCTAGATCTAGATCTCCACCAAGCTTCAAGGCTCCAAATCCTTCCAATCCCTTCTTAGCTAGCCAATAGAGGCTTCTTCTCTCCAAGGGGAAGAGAATGAAATAAATTTGGCTCAATTTGGAGGAAATTTGGGTGTAGGAGCAATTTGGAGAAAAAGCTCCTAAATTAGGGCTTGAAATAAAAATGGAAAGAGGAAGAAGATGAAGTGTGGCTTTAATAGGCAGGTGGACTACCATATGGGAGCCCTAAATGGGTTTAGGAAATGTCTAAGTTGCCCTCATCAAGTCTCCTTTTGGTTAACTAGGAGTATGCAAAGGTTTGTGATCAAAAGGGTCAAGTTTCTAATCTTTAAATGACTAAACTTGTCATGTGGGTTTAGTCTAAATGCACTAGCCTAATGAGATGAGTTTGTGGGCCATGCCTATCTAATCTTTGGGTCCCGACTAGAGTCTAAACTACCCGGGCCACTAACGCAAGTCAAAACTAGATGAAACTCCAACCCGACTAAACAAATCCCCAAAATACAATAATAATAAATAAATATTTAAAAATATAGAAATATGAAAAATAACAAATTTACCCTCATTTTTGAAAACAGACAGTTACTATTGGTTGTTTCCCTTGTCCTTATTCCTTGCTACTTGTTGACTTTTAGGCAAATTATTATCATTCTCCAAAGCTAGCAGCAAAGCTTGGTCTTTCTATGCCTGTGCAACCTTGCATGCCTCCTTATTGTTGCCTTGATGTTTATAGTTAGTACAAAACTTGGGATTAGTTTCGTACTCTATCGTTGAGCAATAACACGACCTTTATGAAGGTGGATCCGGATGAAGTTAGGGAGGTTCTGACTTGCATCCACTTCGACGAAGACTCTTGCCATACTCGGGCGAGAGACATCCTCAGTCGCTTTGTCTAAACGAAGTGGTGATCCGATACCCATAGCAATCAAGAATAAGGCATTCTTGTTGAATAGATGATGAGGAACATTGGGTAGGGCTATTAAGATAGGCATTAGTGGAGATTCCTAGGTCGCAGAGAAATCCTTTGTCCAGCGAAACAAATGCATCGGCGCTCGACAGATGTACCACAAATCCTTAGATCTGAGGTTTAAGAAATCGATCACGAGTTGTGGCCGAATAAGCACATATTTTTGGTCAATGAGACCAACTTTGACAGATCCGACAAGTTTGAAATTAGCAAACGAGTTTTTTATAGCCTCGATCGAGGGTCTTGAATGCACGAACTTGCCAATAAGGGCATATTTGTAAGGATCAATCAAAATCTCCTCATCTTCCTCCGAGAAAGAGACAATAGTAACTCCTTTTTAGAACGTGGAGGCACGAACGGGGATCAAAGGTGGTCCAGGCACACCCGAACCTCCTACCCCCTCCGCAAAAGTCCTTACCATTAAACCCTGGAAGAGCCGCAGCGAGCCAAACAGTAGGACGGATCTCCTGTCCGGCTGGATCAGGAGACCTGGATACGGGTGGAGATAGCGTCGGCCCGGCCAATGGCCAAGCCGGAGCTAGGAAAGTTGAGCGGCTAGGGTTCAGAGGGAGCGCACCTGGGGAGGAGTGCCAATTTATATTTATATACAATATATATATATATATATATATATATATATATATAATGCTAAATATCAACTTTGTATAGCATAAGAAAGAAAACGAACCATGATGTATTTGTTTTGGGTACATGTACGACGTTCAAGACAATGAGAAAACACCAGCTTACTACAATTTTAGCATTTCGCTCACACTCTTCGTTTTTTTGATAATTCTCGTTTTCTGCAAACTTTCTCCAAATATCAGGATCAATACCTTTTGGCAAATTACAAACGGATAATGCTCCCGCAACGTGTGTTTATAAGTCCTAAACTTAATTTTGCAACCAAAAAGGTTCAACCAATGGGCGAGCTACTTCTGGTGGAACATCAAGCTTATTATCACCCTAATAAGGAAACATTAATCACAGTATTAAACATAAAGAATCTATCAAAACAAAATATTAAGCATAAAGTATAATAATAAACATAAAGAATGTTAATTTTTTTTTACCATAAGTGCACTCCAAACATCTTTAATTTTTTTGGCACTTTGCTGAAGTCTGTGTAGCTAATTGGAATATAGCTTTTCATATAACCTCATGTATCGGTACTCCAATCTTTTGTATATTTTCCCTCAATAGAGCCATCAACTTATGCTATAATTTTCTTTTTCTCCTTTATGCATCCACCCCCAATGATACAGATGATGGCAAATTTGATGCAGGTTGTGATGAATTTGGAGTATAATTACCTACACTTGATGACATAGTGTCAAATTTCCTAGAATTCAAATGTATGTGGTTAGTTGGAAGAAGATAGAAATAAAAAATGTCATGTTCTATGAAATACGCCATATTAATAACATAAAAGTTCTCATAATAAGATGGCCATTCAATAACAAAAAACATGATATGCATACCAAAATTGTACTTATCTAAGTAGAGAAAGAAAGAGAAACAGATTAGCCATAACATATTTTAATTCATGTTCAGATTCCAGAAAAGATAAGAGTATAATTGACAGAATCATCTCAGACACTTACCTTAATAAATTGCTTACAATTGTGGAAAAAGATCACAATTTTAACCATAGTCATAGTGTAAGTTTATTTTGCACGTTTGCACATGAATCAGTGACAAATTAGAGCCCTCTTATTGGTTATGTTTTGTCTCTAATTCCACTATCTTAATATTTAAGCAGGAATATATTGTTGCAACATATTTTCCAAATAAGGTTTGTCTTCAAGAGTAGATTGAACGATTGGTATCTTTAAGTCACCTACTTGAGAAGTCAATCTCTTTGGTGAATGTATCACTCCCCACCAACTGGGGTTTATAAGATTTTTTGATTAAAATACTTGACTTGCCTCAGAAGCGAGAATAACAGGCTCATCTAACTCACTACTGGAACTCTTAAACCTATCAAACTTTACCATCACCTGATTTGGGTCTGAGCAATGCTTACAACTATGTTCTTGTCCTCCACCTTCACCTAGCCGCAGTAAAATACTACCTCCTTAAATATTGTGTAGTCCAGCTCAATTATCTGTTTGATAATCCGATGCCACATGGTCCAAGCATCTTTAAAGTTTTTATCACTTTTTTTTGCACTAAACGTAGTCATTGCTCTCAAGCAAACACCGCTATCGTGTGTGACAATAGTATTACATAAGATCTAGTAGAGAATACAAAACCATTAGCTCGGTACTTTCTCTATGTTTTAACCGTATAATTTGGCCCTTGATCTATCACCACAACATACCCTTTGTCTCAGTCTCCCCGACAATAATTAGCTGTATGCAAGGACAACTAATAAATAAAGTTAAAATAAGAAAGTGAACCTAGCTTATGAAAAAAATAATAAACATAAAAAACACCTTTTCGTATAACAAAGGGATGAAAGAAGTATGAACTTCTATTTCTGTTAATTGAATCCCTTTTCCTTTTCCATGTGAGGCAGATCAGATTGACACTTTATATTCACTGCAATTTGTTCATAAAGATTAACCAACTTATTATGACAACATCTACATACAAACATCAAATGATACAGAAAAGAAGACAACATACTTATAATATTCATTGAGTCCAACATTTAGACGAAAGAGGACCCATCAACAAATTTGATGAAATTGTTTAGTTTCAAGCATCACAGACTTATCGTCGAGCAAAGGTCCATAATTAGAGAAATACCCATTTATTCTAGAAAGGATTCATGTATGCCTTTATGATTTCCTTCTTGTAGATTTGGCATTACTCCATTGCATATCTGACGTCCTCGCCAACAAGATATGATTCCACAATGGATCCTTCAACATACTGTTTATTGCTCGGTATATCTTTAAAATCCTTCATATGTCTATTTGTAAATAATACATACGGGAAAAAAATGATTAGATGTTGCAACAATTAATAAATGTAAAATAAATTAAGATACAAAACAAATTACTTACTGTTCAAAAGGATACATCCATCGAGGTGTAGTAGGTCCACACAGTAATGCTTCATCAGTTGAATCGATAATAAGGTGAACATTCTATCAAAAAATTAAGGTGGAAAATATTTCTCCAGCACACATAATGTCTCTGCGACCATGTATTTTTCTCGTTGGGTATCCTTTGTAAATATGATTTTTGAGCATAAGAAGTTGAAGACCATGCTTATATACTGAATAGCTCTTCGCAAATCTAGATGTTTCAGAAATGCATGATGAAGCAATACTGGTAATAAGTACTCTAAAATAACATGATAATCATGGGACTTCATAGAGTACAATATTGCTCAAATTAGACGAAAAGCTAGAAGGGAGCTTTAAGTCTTTCAATATTTTACAAATTCTCTTTTCTCTTCTTATCCAAAACAAATGATGTTGCTGGTTTTATCTGTTTTCCAGTCTTGTTATCTAGAGTCATCCTGTCACCCCCAGTTTTCATAAATAGGGGTATTTTGGTCATTTTTCCATCTTAGAATTATTTTGGAATTATTTATTTATTTATGATATTATTTTGGGGTTATTTGAGTCGGGTTCGAATTTTAACTCAATCTGACTTGTATCGGAAATTCGGAATAGTTTTGAGTCTAGTGGGACCCACACATTAGTTAGGCATGGCCTACATAATATTATTTTTAGTTAGTGGGTTAGACTAATTATTTGTGGATAGGTTTAGTTAGATTAGAGATTTAATCATGACTAAAATAGCCTCAACCATTTACCCTTTCCTAATATTAATCAATAGATTAGTGGGAGGGCTTTTTAGACATTTCTAGAAGGGGACACCTAAGCTTCTAGTGGCCGGCCACCTCAAGCGAGGGATAGGCTTGAGATCTTTGATATTATCCATCCATTTTCTCTCTCTTGTTCTTTCCCAAATTTTAGAGAAGAACTCCTATTGATTTCTCTACCAAATCAATCCCTTTCTCCACCCAATCTTCTTCTTTCCTTCTCTACTCAAGCAAAGAAAGGAGGTAGCCAAGTTTGGGAGGATTCGGAGCTCGTTCGTGTCCATTTGGAGATTCCTACGTGTCGGTATCGTATCGGAAGGGTTTTTCCTAGATTCGATCTACCGGAAGGTATAAATCTATTCTCTACATCATTTTTTCATGCATATAGGTATATTTTGGACCCATAGGAATGACCCCCATGGTTGTGTCTCCATTTGTGTCCGTTTCGTATCCATTTGGAGACTTCTAGGAGTGTCCTATGTGTAGTATTGTGTCTTAATGGGAAATCCCTATTTTGGACTGTGAGCACCCTAAATTTCGGGTTGATTTTTTTATTTATTTTATTTTATGATTGTTGGTTTTGATAAAGAAATTTTTTTATTTATTTATCCTTAAGTGTACTTTTCCGTGCCTTTGATATTTGGAGTGTCAGGGATGTTCAACTCAGGAAATCTTCTTCACGAGTTTTGGAGTGGACAGGATTACCTTCATGATGGTATATAGTGTCCCACTCAGACTTGTTCCCTTGTGCTCTTTTTGCTTCGCAGAACTTTGGGTCGATTTAGACCATTTGATTATTAATTAATTTTTCCACTATTTTTCTTGATCATTATTAGCACGTTACCGTGACTTTTAATTTGGGAGCGCAAGACCAGTCAGTTTCTTGAAACCAACTTATCATCCATGATCTACTCGAGACGCTCGTCACCCATGACCTTCGTGTCCCACTCAGACATGCCATTTTGTGCTCTATTTGCTTCGTACAACCTTTCTGACACGTGACCCGATTTTATTTCACTCCACGGTGTCACATTCATTTTCTAACTTGATTTGTGTGTACCCTGTCGACCAAAACCTGTCAGCCCCAATTATGGACATGGCCTATATTGAGCCTACTACCCGTCCGACACTTGTGTCCCATTTATTGGAATCCCCATGTGCTACTTATTTACCCATGATCATCAGCACCTATTTTTAATTCATTTATTTTGCAATGTCTAATTTTGACCCAATCCGGCTCCACCGAGTCCAGCCCAGCTTCGTGCTACCCTCCATCGTGACACCCTGACTTTCCTCGTCCAAAATAATATTAAATATCATGTTTACCTATTTCAATATTTATTGGAATTTTTATTTATTTAAATTCCCATAGGAATGGCCATTTCCCTCTAATTAAATCTAGCCCTTGATTTATCCAATTAATCCCAACCATTAATTTCTTCCCATAGCAGCCAACAACTTCTTCCCCTATGGGTTGGCCGGCCCTAACTTCTAGGGAAGGCTCTTTCTCGCTCTCCTACACATTTAATATTTCACTCATCTCCTTTCTCTCTCTTCTTTCCAATATTTTCCATTCAACAAACCAACATACAATAGCAACTCCTCCTGGCCGAGCTTAGCACCCGACCACCTCACTCCCCTGGCCAGCCTTGCCACCGGCCACCCTGGTCGGCCGTCGACCACAACTCCTCCTCCTCCCTTCAACACCACCATCAACTCCATAGCAAACCACCACAATCACCATGGCCGAAACCACCATTTCACCCCCTCCTTGTGGCCGCGCCGCCCAGACCCTCGTCGTGGCCTCGCTGGCCGTCCCCGCCGCTGCTGCCGGCCAGGCTAGGCCGTGCGAGCCCCGGCCACCGCACAGCAACAGCCGCATGGTTGCAGGCGCGCACGTGCACGCGCACGCAGGCCGCCGTCGTGCGCCGTCGCGCCGTAGCACGGCCGCCGTGGCCACCCTGGATGTGCACCCCACTCCGGCGAGCAGCCCCCTGACAGCCACCGTCCTCCGGGATGTACCGTCGAGGCGATTCGTGCGTTTCGCACGAAGTCCGTCGTGACGAGCTCGGGAACGAGGCTGAAATAGCGTTCCGTCGCAGCGACTTCGCGCACGTTTTCTCGGAAATTCGACCGTTGGATCGACGATTTCTTCGCTCCCTCACAATCTTGGTATATCCACCTTCATCCCTGTCAATTTTTGTCCGTTGATTTTATCGTTTGATACATCAAAATCGGCCACCAAGTTGACCGTTTAAATTGTATTAATTTTGGACAGTTTCGCGGGGCCAACTTCATCAGCTTGTATCTCCTCCACCGCAGCTCCATTTGGCATGCTACCAGTTCCTGTGCGAAGCTGGTATAACCCTCTTACTACCCCTCCAGTTTCGTTTCATTGTGATCTTGTTTGATTGGTTGAATTCGACGCCAAAGTTGGCCATCCGAATTCATAATTTCCAACTTGTAAAATTCCATTTTTGAGCACGGGACTCCAGATTTTATTTCTGACACCACCATTAGACTCGTGGCATCGTTCTGGCATGTTTTCATATAAAATTTGTTAGATTTGGAGAACGTGGGCCCGGACACGTTTTTCGGTGCAAAGTGGGTCCCACATTCTGGGTCAACAGGACTTTTTGACGCTGGCTCATCAGAATCCAATTTCGGATATACCGTTGAGTTAGTATCGTTATTCTTGACTCACTGACATGTAGTTTGCTGAGTTTTGAGAATATGGGCTCCGTCACGCATTTCCGTGCAAACCGGAATTCCAAGTTCTGGTCAACGGACCAAATTGAGATCGGGTCAACGAAATCCAATTCTGGAGATACCGTTGGGTTCGTATCGTCATTCTGGTTTCGTGGGCATATAATTTGTTATATTTTATAGACTTATTTTCTTGCACGTATTTCGGTGCAAAACGGCTCCGATACGGATACCGTTTTGACCCGAAATTACCTTTTTGCCCTTGTGTCCAAATTGGACCGATGGGGAGGCTATCCTAGCTAATTTGACCATTTTGGACACGTTGGCGATATTTATTTTATCGTCCGACAATGTTTGTTGATAATTTCTCTGAGTTTAACCTTTTTATAATTTACTAATAATTAATCCTTATAATGTTCGTATTTCGGGATTAGTACAACGAAACTGAGATCAGTCAATTCCAGAGATCTCACATCGCTGAAATTGACAAGATGGACATGTGGATCACTATAATAAGATTATCAACTTTACCGATAATCTTCTTATCTCGATTTACGTGACATAAGTTTCGACATACAAATAACGAAGTACACTTTATATTAGACTAGAATTGACCCTGTTTGACCAGAGTTGACCAGTTGACCCAAAGTCAACTGTAAGTCAACACTTGACCTAGTTTGACTAGATTATTGACCGGAGTCGACCTAGAGTTGTCTTGACTTAAAAGAACCTAGGATAATATAGATTGCTTGTAGAGATTCATTATTACAACTTAAACACCTTGTAACTTGTGTTGCTTTAAATAGGACTCTGTGGCTTCAGTTGGACCCCCTATACTTATCAGCTGTTCAGGTTATCAGGCGAGTACATTCTCTGATCATTTCATATCCTGTTTAGAATTATATTCCTGCTTTAGATTACTATACTTGATGCTGTCACGACATTATCATGGATTAGTACTATATGGATCTCTTCATGCGATGTTATCCCCCTCGGGAGCATCGGGTACATTATGTCATGTGCGTTTCACTTTCATCATGTACTCCTGTGCTTTCACCATACATGTACACTCTTGTGAATCATGTACTCTCATGTTCACAGAGCCCTCATGTATACTATCATGTGCACCGTTTCATGGGCCCCCATGTGATATCATGTGCAATAACATAATCTGCTTAGATCCTAGTATATTGATTGGAGAAAACAGAGGAGTGCAAGTAGTCATGTGAATAATTCCATAGTAGTGTAGATCATGTGAAACTCTTTAGTGTAGATCATGTACAAATCTGTCCTGTTCACATGTGCTATCATGTACTCTACATCACTAGCCACTGTTAGTTCTCTATTTATAGTAGATATTTCTATTACAGTTCTCTCTCTGTTTACATACTTTATTTCTTTCAGATCCTGTATCTTACTCTACTCCATGTTTATATTTTCTAACCTGCTATGAACTGTTGAGATGTACTGTGCTCGCTCCAGTCCTGACTGGACCTGTTGATAAATTTTACAGATAGCCTGGAGGTTGCCTGCTAGCCTAGAGGAAACAGTAGAGGTGTATAGATAGCTAGGGTTTTGCTTATAGTTTATTTTCAGTCATCTTGAGTTGTATTTATGGATTACTGTATTTGAGTTTTGAGATGTATTCTGAGTTTGTATCTTAGACACTTAGACTTCTATCTGCTGTATCTCTTTTGGATCTCATGTTTTATGTATCTTCCATTATGCTCTACCTTAGATGTGATTGAGTTTACATTCTGCTATGTCACCCCCATTCGGGAAGTATAAACTGCTTAGCCTTATACTGTTAGATGCATGAGACCTAGGACAGCGTTCTACCGCCGACACTGCGGCGTAGGCTGGACATTGTTACGTTCTCGTGCCCTTACTCTAGGGTACGGATCGTGACACGTTTTTAGTAGTGGCCCATGCAGGTCGAGACTAAAAGTGTAGTGGTATTCGAACTAGAGTACCACTACAGCCTGGAGTAGGATTAGGATATATTTTGAAGGTACTCAATCACAGTTAGGATCCCTTGAGAGATTCTTGGGACGACCCTTGAGAATTTTATTTTAACTTCGTTTTGAAAACTCTTTTTTCCCTTGATTTGATTTATCTTTACTTTCTATTGTTGAATTTGATTTTGCTGGATTATGGTTGAATTTGAGTTTGTATTTATTGATTTAATGGATGATTGTCGAATTTTGAATCTTGATGATAGCTGTTGCATCCGAGTTTGTATTTTGATGGATTTTTGTTCATTTTTGAATTTTGATGTTCGTTGATAAATTTAATTTTTTTTTGGTATTCATTGTTGATTTAATTTAATTTTTGGCAAGATGAAATTATATGGGCTAGGTCATCTAAGTTATGGAAATCTAGTCTTCTATAGTCACATTAGCCAGCATGGTGATGTAACACCCAGTTTTCTGAAATTGGGATATTTTTTGAAAAAATATTATTTTTATTATTTATTAATGGTATTATAGTCATGATATGATTTTTGGTGATTTTTAGTTAGTTAAAGCCATTTTCTAAGTCATGACTTATGACTTTGTGACATACTATTATAACCCTAGTGTAAACCCTAGAGATTTCATAACCTAGAGACTAACCATGATCATGTGAGCCTAGCCATAGGTTTAGACTTCAAATTAGGGCTTTTAGCCTAAAGGGTATTTTGGTAATTTTCTAGGATTTATTTAGAATTATTTGGATTTATGTGTTTTTATTATTATTATTTAATCATTGATTAGTGTCATGATAGTCTCTAACCAAGTTTAGCCTAATCTAGAGATTAGTTACTAACATAGAATGATGAGGGGATAGATATTTGCATTGGTTAAAGTAAGGTAAATATCTTGATATTTACTTTATTAGATATTTCCATAAAACATTCAAAATATCAACCCCTTTACATAGAAGTCAACCTTCCTTAGCTTGGAAGCAACCCAAGGACACCCCCCCTTGCCATGGCCGGCCATGGGGTACCCCCTACCACTACCCCCTTCCTATATTAACCCATCACATTAATTCATGATCATTTTACATGAATTTTAACCCTTGAATTTCCCATTTCTTCACAAGACCACAACTTGATCAATTTTGATCCAAATCACCTCTAGTTTCTTACATTGGACTCCCCTATACTAGAGGATACTAGTTAGGGCCTGCTATCAAGGATTTGTGGAGCTTTGGGCATCACCAAGAGAAGAGGACACCCCCCTACTTGGTGTTTTCTTGAGTTTTCACACAAATAGGTAAATACCCTCAAACCATGTTAATATTGTGTTTTCTCTTCATATTTGCATGCATCTAGGTACCAGGGAACTGTAGGTCAAGTTTGGTGAAAATTAGAGTTGGTTTGGTGTCCGTATCGGACACGTATCTGTGTTTGAAAACCCTTGTTTGATGAAATGCCACAAAGGATTTGTTTTTGTTAAAATATAGAACAAATTACATTTTTGTGTAGCTCTAGACTGGTAGGTTACAACCCAAGTGGACTGAGCACGTTTTCGTGCTGTGTCCGTGTCCAAAATGGACACGAACCCACTGCACGAGACTCGCGTGCGTGCCCTGCTACCCCACCCTTCGTGCGCACTGTACAGGCACCTAGGACACGAGAAAATTGACATGGACACGGGGGCAATGTCTGCGAACATGCCCCCAAAGTTTGGTGTCGCGTCGTGTCGTGTCGAGTGAGAAATCTCACTCGTACTGGACACGCGCTGTCAGCGCACACGCGCGCGGGGGCAACTTCGCGCGTATCGTGTCGCGCGGACACGACACGTTGGCACCTCGTGGTAACACGAGCATGTAGTCCATCATGTGGCGTACACGAAGACACGAGCACGAGATGCATTGTGTCCTGTGTCGCGAGCACGAGACGTACAACCGCGTGCACGACGCTGTGCACGCGTGTGAGTATCAGGATTTACCCGAGTGAGTTTTTTGAGTATTTGGACACGTCAAACTGTGTCGTGGTGTCGTGTCAGGTACCTAGGACACTAGAGGACACTGTGGGACACAGTTACCAACCAATGGAATCGAGCCTTAGTTGGGTTTCATGTGTGAAATTGGGTTTACCTGTTTTCGAATACACAGTCCATTATTTTCCAGAATTTAGGTTATTCCTAGTTTTGCAAAAATGAATTTCAAATCTATTTTGATTATGATATATGCATGTATATGTGTATTTCAGTGTATATATATGTAGTATATATGTATGTGTGTGTGTAGGTGAGGTTTGAGGGTATATGGTTGTGTATATTTGTAGTGGTGTATATATATACATATATATGTATATATGTACTGTGTACTGTTTGTGTGGGGTGTGTGTGTGTTTCTGGATTTCAGAAACCTGAAACCCCCCCTGTGACAGTGTGTTCAGTCCCTTCTCTCTCTCTCTCACTGTCCAGCTCTCTCTCTCTTTTACTCTCTCTCTCACTCTAAGTCTCTCACCCTCTCACTTTCTTCTCCCCCTATATATATGTAATATATATATATAAGTTATATATATATATATATATATATATATATATATATATATATATGTATATATATATATATATGATATATATATATATATACATATATATATATATATATATATATATATATATATATATATATAATTGTATTAGATTACATTATGTCATTATATATATATATAAGTAAGTGTGATTGTAATATATAGGGTATACATACATATTGATATTGGGTAGTAGATAGATGTGTATATCTATATATATAGATATGTTATATATATGACTTCTAAATATAGGTTTATATAGAAACCTATAACAACTAGCCTATGGAATCTAGTTACTAGCCTATGGCCTATGGCCAATGAGTTAGGATAGACCATTAGGCCTACTAGACCTAGGTTGACCCTTGTTGACCATTGTTGACCAAAGTCAACTATTGGTCAAACCTTGACCTAGATTTGACTAGGACTAACCTAAAATGACTAGTTTAACTAGTCTGACCATGTTTGACCTAATTACCTTATTGACTAGTCTTTGTTTGACCAATACCTTAGTTGGTCTAAGTTTGACCTAGACTTGACCCAGATTGATCATGTTGACTAGTATTTGACTAGTTTAATTATAATGTTGACCAAGAGTTGACTTTAACCTAGATTTGACTAACCTTGACTTGTTTGACCTTGTTTGACTTTATTTGACTTAGTTTGATTCCCTGTTACCTAGTGTGACTTTCTGTGACCCAGTTTGACTATTAGAGTTGACCAAGAGTTGACTTTTGACCAGATTGACCTAGAATCATGTAGTATGCATTGTATACTTTATTTTTATCATTGTAGATACATTGTGACTTGTATTGCTCTAATTAGGAGCCATACATCTCTCCTCAGGCAGTATATCCTCTTCAGACATTCAGTTATCAGGCGAGTACATTCTCTGACCGTTTCATACTTGCCAGGATTTATATTCTTGCTCTAGATTACTTTACTTGATGCTGACACGAATGTTATCACGGATTGGTACTATATGGATCTTTTTATGAGATGCTATCCCCCTCGGGAGCATCAGATACTACATGTTTGTGCTTTTCACGAATCATCATGTATCTCTATGCTTTCATAGATTCACGAATCGCTTGTGACTCATGTACTCTCATGTTCACAGAGCCTCTCATGAATCTCCCATTTCTGGGCTTATCACGAATCTTAACATAACCTAAATGGATCCTTGTGTATTGATTGGGGATGGGGGAGTGGAAATAGTCATGTGGATATTACCCCAGTAGCTATAGTCATGAATCACTCTTAGCTGTAGCCATGAATCTCCTATGCCATTTCACATGTCTATATTTTACTCTGACTCACTAGACACTGCTAGCTCTCTATTATAGTAGATATTTCATTACAGTTATCTCTTTTGCTACATGTATCTTCCTTCAGTATTTCCTGTATTTTACTCTATTGCATGCTTTATATTTCCTATCATACTATGTACTGCGTGAGATGTATTGTGCTCGTTCCTGTCCTGACTGGACCTGTTGAAAATATTACAGAGGATGAGGATGAGGATGAGGCCCTGGTGTCTACCTATTATGGAGCAGGACTAGATGATACTTATGTTGTGGACCCTCAGCAGGATCCACCTGCAGCTGAGGATGTTGCCCCAGTAGTCTAGGCTAGTTTAGCTTGACAGTCTTTTCTGTATTATCATTTTGTCTCACATCTGAGTTGTATTTTGAGATGTTGAGATATATAGACTCTTAGACTTGTTGTATTATGAGTTGACATTCTGATGTTATGTTATCCTAGACACTTGGACTTATTTCATCTATTGTACTGTTCTCTTTGAGTTACCATCTGTCTATCTATCTTTCATTCTTCTACCTAGATGTGATTGAGATTGTATTCTGTTTGTCATCTCCATTCGGAGAGTATAAACTGTACAGGTACTTTATATTGTTAGATGATTGACCTAGGACAGCATTCTACCGCCGACACTGTGCGTAGGCTGGACATACCCACTTCTCGTGCCCTTACTCTAGGGTGCGGGTCATGACACGTTTTTAGTGGTGGTCCATGCAGGTCCTGTTTATGTAGTGGTATTCGAACTAGAGTATCACTACAGCCTGTGATAGGATTTGAGGAATAGGCTTAGAGAGAGTGGATACTCAATCACAATTAGCAAATTTCTATGGATTTGAATCTACTGATTTTTGTTCAAATCTGTATAATCTATTTCATATTGTCCTTCTTGATACTATCATCCTTGTACCGTTATTGACTTCCTTGTTGATCTGTCTTCAGGATGGTGGAGACACGATCACAGCGACTTGGTCCAGGTGATACCACTGAGAGGTCTGCCACCTCTCGTCCAGCTCACCATGACCCAGGGACCACAGCTCTCCTTACTCCAGCTCATGTGGGAGCTTCTTCCACATTTAGGGGTGCACCTCTACTTATTCGGGGGACCGTCCCAGCTACCCCAGGCATGCCTCCCCTGCAGTTTCGTCAGCCACAGTTTCAGCAGCACCAACAGCAGTTCCAGCCGCCGATGCCATCTGGATTAGTGGATGCTGCACAGATGTTTTCATACTTCCAGAATTTCCTAGAGACGCAGCAGGCCCAGCAACAGCGTCATACGACGGAGTTTACCAGGGGCATAGATGAGGTCCATCAGCTGGCTAGAGCGACGGTGGAGAGATTGGCTGTCCAGCCACAGGGAGGATTGGGACAGCCACGACAGCAGAGGATTTCGGGCATTCAGGACTTCAAGAAGATGAACCCCAGGGACTTCTTGGGGACAGAGGGGATTCTTTATGGTGATGACTGGATTGAGCACATTGATGAGATCTTCCGACTGGCAGAGATACCAGCCGGACTCCAGATAGAGGCAGCAGCCAGCCAGATGCGGGATCTTGCCCGTACCTGGTATCAGACGGACCCGAGAGTAGGCACTCCAGGGCAGACATGGGGAGCTTTCAAGGAGCTCTTCAAGGGGAAGTTTTTCCCGGATCAGGCAGTCGGTGCTTTGGAGACCCAGTTCGAGAACCTGGTTCAGGGGAACCAGACTGTAGAGGAGTATTCTGGTAAGTTTTGTCGGTTGAGCAGATTCATGGAGGGCCTTAACGAGACAGCAAAGGCGATGAGGTTCAGAAAGGGCTTGGTCAAGGAGGTCAAGTCCTTCACCAAGAGTGACAGGAATGCCACTTTTGAGGAGATTCTGGCAGGAGCGATGGCAGCTGAGGATGATCTTGAGCTGAAGCTCAAGAGGGGCCGTAATACACAGGGAGCCGGCAGCAGTGGAGGTCAGGCCAAGAGGCCTCACTATCAGCCTCAGCAGAGGCAGCCACAGCAGTATTAGCAGCCGAGGCAACAGCAGCAGGCCCCAAGACAGCAGACTACCAGTTGTCCCTACTGTAAGAAACCGGGACATGGATGGGGAGAGTGCAGGAAGAGGTTGGGCTGGTGTCTACTATGTGGGGCAACGGACCACCAGCTGAGGGAGTATTCCCAGTACACAGGCAGAGTAGCACAGGGAGCAGCACCAGGAGCAGGAGCCAAGGCTCCGGTAGGACAGCAGCAGAGAGGACCGTTACAGCCACAGCAGCAGAGATTTTTGTAGTTTCAGCAGCAGGCTGGAAGAGGTCAGCAGGGGCAAGCCTACGCCATGACAGTTGAGGATGCTCAGGCAGTTGGCGATGTGCTTGCAGGTTCTGTTTTTTTAAATTCTATTCCCACCTTGCTTCATTATATCTATCTTAAAATCCAATTCCATCTGCTCCTACCTGTTCTTTATTAGTGATCAGTTTTGACCTGGTAGTTCTTTTGATTTGTCGATTGTTGTTTATTTCTTCATCTCTTACTTAGGAGTAGGAGTAGGAGTAGCTTTAGCTATTAATATAATTCTTGACTAAACTCTTTTGTCAAGAATTTTCCTCTAAATGAATTAATGTATATGCTATGCCTTTTTGATAGAGTAGCACTGACCATAGAATGGTAACCCTTTTAGCCCTGTGATTATTGTTTCCTTATCTTCCTAGTCTATACCTATGACCAGGACTGTCCCACCTAACCTGTCTTTTATACTACTATTTCATCACGATATTTGGTTCAATTTAGGCCATAGACCTTTCCCACTCGAAATTATGATCATCGTAGACACATTACCGTGACTTTTAAATTAGGAGCACAAGACTAGTTGTTTTCTCAAAACTAATTTTATATACATGACCTAGACATGACACTCTACACCCATGACCTTAGTGTCCCACTCAGGCATACCATTGTGTGCTTCATTTGCTTAGTACGATTTTTCTGACCCGAGACTCCATCCTGATTTACCCCATGGAGTTACTTTTGATTTCGATTTGGATTAAGGACACCTTATGACCTAAAACTGCCAGCCAAATTTTGGACATGACCCAGTATAGGTCTACTCTCCATTTTTTACTTGTTGACCTTGCATGTTGCTAGGTAGTGGCTTCGTCCCTGATTGTTGGAGGTTTGACCTATGAGGAGTACGATCATCTAAATTTCGAGGACGAAATTATTTTAAGGTGGGTAGACTTGTAACACCCAGTTTTCTAAAATTAGGGTATTTTTTGAAAAATTATTATTTTTATTATTTATTAATGGTATTATAGTCATGATATAATTTTTGGTGATTTTTAGTTAGTTAAAGCCATTTTCTAAGTCATGACTTATGACTTTGTGACTTACTATTATAACCCTAGTATAAACCCTAGAGATTTCATAACCTAGAGACTAACCATGATCATGTGAGCCTAGCCATAGGTTTAGAACTTCAAATTAGGGCTTTTAGCCTAAAGGGTATTTTGGTAATTTTCTAGGATTTATTTAGAATTATTTTGATTTATGTGTTTTTATTATTATTTAATCATTGATTAGTGTCATGATAGTCTCTAACCAAGTTTAGCCTAATCTAGAGATTAGTTACTAACCTAGAATGATGAGGGGATAGATATTTGCATTGGTTAAAGTAAGGTAAATATCTTGATATTTACTTTATTAGATATTTCCATAAAACATTCAAAATATTAACCCCTTTACATGGAAGTCAACCTTCCTTAGCTTGGAAGCAACCCAAGGACACCCCCCCCTTGCCATGGCCGGCCATGGGGTACCCCCTACCACTACCCCCTTCCTATATTAACCCATCACATTAATTCATGATCATTTTACATGAATTTTAACCCTTGAATTTTCTATTTCTTCACAAGACCACAACTTGATCAATTTTGATCAAAATCACCTCTAGTTTCTTGCATTGGACTCCCCTACACTAGAGGATACTAGTTAGGTCCTGCTATCAAGGATTTGTGGAGCTTTGGGCATCACCAAGAGAAGAGGACACCCCCCCTACTTGGTGTTTTCTTGAGTTTTCACACAAATAGGTAAATACCCTCAAACCATGTTAATATTGTGTTTTCTCTTCATATTTGCATGCATCTATGTACCAGGGAACTGTAAGTCAAGTTTGGTGAAAATTAGATTTGGTTTGGTATCCGTATCGGACACGTATCTGTGTTTGAAAACCCTTGTTTGATGAAATGCCACAAAGGATTTGTTTTTGTTAAAATGTAGAACAAATTACATTTTTGTGTAGCCCTAGACTTGTAGGTTACAACCAAGTGGACTGAGCACGTTTTTGTGCTGTGTCCGTGTCCAAAATGGACACGAACCTACTGCACGGGACTCGCGTGCGTGCCCTGCTACCCTACCCTTCGTGCGCACTGCACAGGCACCTAGGACACGAGAAAATTGACAGGGACATGGGGGCAATCTCTGCGAACATGCCCCTAAAGTTTGGTGTTGCGTCGTGTCGTATCGAGTGAGAAATCTCACTCGTACTGGACACGCGCTGTTAGCGCACACGCGCGCGGGGGCAACTTCGCGCGTATCGTGTCGCTCGGACACGATACGTTGGCACCTCGTGGTGACACGAGCGTGTAGCCCATCATGTGGCGTACACGAGGACACGAGCACGAGATGCGTCGTGTCCTGTGTCGCGAGCACGAGACGTGCAATCGCGTGCACGATGCTGTACACGCGTGTGAGTATCAGGATTTACCCGAGTGAGTTTTTTGAGTGTTTGGACACGTCAAACTGTGCCGTGGTGTCGTGTCAGGTACCTAGGACACTAGAGGACCCTGTGGGACACAGTTACCAACCAATGGAATCGAGCCTTAGTTGGGTTTCGTGTGTGGGTTGTGTGTGTGTTTCTGGATTTCAGAAACCTGAAACCCCCCTATGATAGTGTGTTCAGTCCCTTCTCTCTCTCTCACTGTCCAGCTCTCTCTCTCTTTCACTCTCTCTCTCTCACTCTAAGTCTCTCACCCTCTCACTTTCTTCTCCCCCTATATATATGTAATATATATATAAGTTTTATATATATATATATGTATATATATATATGATATATATATATATATATATATATATATATATATATATATATATATATATATATATATTTGTATTAGATTACATTATGTCATTATATATATATATAAGTGAGTGTGATTGTAATATATAGGGTATACATACATATTGATATTGGGTAGTAGATAGATGTGTATATCTATATATATAGATATGTTATATATATGACTTCTAAATATAGGTTTATATAGAAACCTATAACAACTAGCCTATGGAATCTAGTTACTAGCCTATGGCCTATGGCCAATGAGTTAGGATAGACCATTAGGCCTACTAGACCAAGGTTGACCCTTGTTGACCATTGTTGACCAAAGTCAACTATTGGTCAAACCTTGACCTAATTGACCTAGATTTGACTAGGACTAACCTAAAATGACTAGTTTAACTAGTCTGACCATGTTTGACCTAATTACCTTATTGACTAGTCTTTGTTTGACCAATACCTTAGTTGGTCTAAGTTTGACCTAGACTTGACCCAGATTGATCATGTTGACTAGTATTTGATTAGTTTGATTAGAATGTTGACCAAGAGTTGACTTTAACCTAGATTTGACTAACCTTGACTTGTTTGACCTTGTTTGACTTTATTTGACTTAGTTTGATTCCCTGTGACCTAGTATGACTTCCTGCGACCCAGTTTGACTATTAGAGTTGACCAAGAGTTGACTTTTGACCAGATTGACCTAGAATCATGTAGTATGAATTGTATACTTTATTTTTACCATTGTGGATACATTGTGACTTGTATTGCTCTGATTAGGAGCCATACATCTCTCCTCAGGCAGTATATCCTCTTCAGACATTCAGTTATCAGGCGAGTACATTCTCTGACCGTTTCATATTTGCCAGGATTTATATTCTTGCTCTAGATTACTTTACTTGATGCTGACACGATTGTTATCACGGATTGGTACTATATGGACATTTTCATGAGATGTTATCCCCCTCGGGAGCATCAGATACAGCATGTTTGTGCTTTTCACGAATCATCATGTATCTCTATGCTTTCATAGATTCACGAATCGCTTGTGACTCATGTACTCTCATGTTCACAGAGCCTCTCATGAATCTTCCATTTATGGGCTTATCACGAATCTTAACATAACCTGAATGGATCCTTGTGTATTGATTGGGGATGGGGGAGTGGAAATAGTCATGTGGATATTACCCCAGTAGCTATAGTCATGAATCACTCTTAGCTGTAGCCATGAATCTCCTATGCCATTTCACATGTCTATATTTTACTCTGACTCACTAGACACTGCTAGTTCTCTATTATAGTAGATATTTTATTACAGTTATCTCTTTTGCTACATGTATCTTCCTTCAGCATTTCCTGTATTTTACTCTATTGCATGCTTTATATTTCCTATCATACTATGCACTGCGTGAGATGTATTGTGCTCGTTCATGTCCTGACTGGACTTGTTGAAAATATTACAGAGGATGAGGATGAGGATGAGGCCCTGGTGTCTACCTATTATGGAGCAGGATTAGATGATACTTATGTTGTGGACCCTCAGCAGGATCCACCTGCAGCTGAGGATGTTGCCCCAGTAGTCTAGGCTAGTTTAGCTAGACAGTCTTTTCTGCATTATCATTTTGTCTCACATCTGAGTTGTATTTTGAGATGTTGAGATATATAGACTCTTAGACTTGTTGTATTATGAGTTGACATTCTGATGTTATGTTATCCTAGACACTAGGACTTATTTTATCTATTGTACTGTTCTCTTTGAGTTACCATCTGTCTATCTATCTTTCATTCTTCTACCTAGATGTGATTGAGATTGTATTCTGTTTGTCACCTCCATTCGGAGAGTATAAACTGTACAGGTACTTTATATTGTTAGATGATTGACCTAGGACAGCGTTCTACCGCCGATACTGCGGCGTAGGCTGGATGTACCCACTTCTCGTGCCCTTACTCTAGGGTGCGGGTCGTGACAGGTGAGGACATATAGTCTGACTTTGGATATATTTCTCGGGTGTAGGAATTTAAGGTTTTCGCAGCCAAGCTAGCGGCATCGCAAAATGTTAAATACCATGATTCTAGAGGTATGTGCATAAGTCAAGGACTCTGTGATTATCGTAGCCTTGCTTACTAGTATGACGAGGATTTAGAGTACCATGATTTTGGTTAGAAGCATATGATTATCAGATTGTACCTTAAATGTTTTCGAACATGTTTTCTCTACTTTTGTTTCAGTCATTCAAAAAAAAGAATTATTGTTGTTTTGTTTTGTTTTACTTCTCATTGTTTAACTTAGGAGTAGGTTTAGCTATTTTTATAAACCTTGTGTAACTTCTTACCATGAATTTCTTCTTAATACAATAAATTGATGGTTTTGCTAGACTTTATCTTGGATTTGATATTTTAACTCTGGATTTTAAAATGGTTCCTTCTTTAAACAGATAAGAAGAACAGATTTCATTGTTATTTCCTCCTTGCTATTATTCTAGTATTATATAATAATAATAATAATTAAACTGTCTTGGTTACATCAATCACCTACATTGCAATATTGGTAGGAATCTAAATGTTGCTCTTGACATGGAATTTGATTTTTATAATGGGACATGAGAATATAGATATAGTGGACACAGACACTGCCTGATACGTATGCATGCTATACTTGATTACCAACCAATCTAAATACATATTAATTTGTCGTTAATGTTTAAATTCTCAAACCCTAATATTTCTGGTTATCTGCTTTTTCTAAGTTTAAACTCGTAAATTAATATAAATTTCATGTTAGTTATGTTTACATCACCGCACATGTATTTTATACATAGGGTTTCAATTCAAAAAGAAATTGGTTGAGTTTTGTGTTTGAAATTGTCAGATCTAAGACTGTATACATATTAACCCTTAATACTGGATTTTAAATATTAGTTCAATCTATTGTTTTAAATGTAATATTTGAGCTATATGAAATAACGTGTAGGCAACTCTAGAGGGGGGTGAATAGAGTTTGTGTCGATAATCACCAAATAAAAAATAACTCTATATCACCTCCACAAAATAACTATCAAGATAGTAAATAAATCAGAGAGAAATCCGGAAGTAAATAAAGATCAGAAGAGCATACGCAAACACAGCAGTTTTAACCTGGTTTCCCTCGTGGAGGACTAGTCCAGGCCTGAGAACTCTAGCTCAGGATTGAAATCCAATATTTGTGAAATAGTGTACAACCACGTGCATTTACTCAGAAGAGCACACCAACTTCTTACAGATTCGCAGGTGGCGAAACTTGGAATTGTCCAAGTGACTATTCTTTTCAACTCTTGCACAAAAACTACTAGCTGAATCGCACTTGAGCACCTTGGGGCTTAGGTAGTTTTGTGGCTAGTAGATTGGAAGAATAAGGCTTAGATAATATAAGGCTTAGATGATTGAGAGTGAGAGATAGAAAGGTGATGAAGAGATGAATGAAAATGGTTGAAATCATGCCCTATATATACTAGTCTGGAAGGCAGAATTCGGCCAGAATTCTGTCCTCAAAATTCAAAAATATGGCCATTGTACCAGCTAGCAATTGGTAACCCTAAAAATTAGTTCCTGGAAATCAGGGGACAGAGTTCGGCCCGAACACTGTGTAGGGGCAGAGTTTGGCCCGAACTCTGCCTCCTAGGTGGCAGAATGTTCAAATGGCCTTTGGGCTTTGGTGGAGCTTGGGCTTGGTTCAGGAATTGGTCTGTTTGAATGGTAGAGCTTGGAGAGATATGTCTAGAGGTTGAGATGACTCAGTGCGACTCAACGTACACATTCTCTTAGACTCAATAAATTGAATATTACAGACTTAGAACAAATAGAAAAACCAAGAGCCCTTTGATGACGTATTTCTTCTGATATTTGAGCAGTCCTGAAGACGTCTTTTTCCTTGACAGCAGTCGTCCAAAGATAAGCAGATCTGGAAATCTGAATACCTTTCGTGGGCTTCGCCCCCGAACCCCCGATGGGGGGCGCTTCCCCCTCGACCCCTGTCCGCTGACCGGGCAGCGGAACCCCCGATGCGAGGCCCTGGATAGGTCGCTAGGCGGTTCGAAGAAATCTCTTTGTATGACGCCGTCTTTGGTCCATCATTAATTCTTCATTGCCTATGTCCTGGTTTGATCATGGTTGATCATGCTTACTGCATGTCTACAAATACATGTTAGGCCATCAAAATATGTTGCAGTACGATACAAGCATAGCAATATAATATAGGATAATTAGGACAATGCTAAGTTTAAGTAGCAACATGATAGTGAGTATATGAATATTAGTGACATCATTATGTTAAACTTAACTGATTAGCCATATTCAAAAACACCATGTAATCATTGGGCCAACAATCTCCCCCTTTTTGATTATGGCAAATCGGTTAAGTTTAAGACAGATACGATAGATGCATGTATCACTAATAAACACATATTACGAGAAGATTGTGTGCTAACTTAAACTTATTTCTCCCCCTTTGGCATGATCAAAAAATAAGCTCCTCCGTAATTTTAGATATAACGAACTCAAGCATAAGTAAAGGAGGAAGGCATAGACAATCATGATCAAGATATACTAAATGAAGAACATTGGGAGAAGTGTGTAAGGACAAGTATAGAAACTACATACCCAATGTAGAGTGCCAAATAGAAAATAGCTTATCAAAACACAAATAGTTGGTAAAACTAAAAGAATTTAAAAATAATCAATAGATAGTTTACCAACATGAAATCCAAGAAAGACATCCAAGAGCATAGTATGATATAAAAATATTGCTCTAGATATGGAAAAGAAAAAAAATTACAATAAAAAACCATGGGAATTAGATAATTGAAAAAAATAGATATCAAAGAAGAATGGTACCAATTGAGATATTGAACTTGATATCAATTGAAATATATAAACTTGAAACATTGATCAATGAAACTATGATAGTCACAATTGTCCACAAATAAATAGTGAAACAAAATAAAGGAATGATCAATGTAAAATAGAGCAATTGATATAAAATGAATCTCATTATTCGCAAATCTATTTGCTTATCGAAAATTCATGCATTTGAACTCAATTACCTTATCATGCTATATGAATACCCTTTAGATAAACATGAAGGTAAAGGAGAAAATTGTTTGAGAAAGAGAAATTCAGTCTACTTGAATGCTCCACCTCAAACTAATACCAAAATAGATAAAAACATGAATTATGGGTAAGTCCTCAACAAGGAAAGCCAAATCAATTAAGCATACAAGGGAAAACCAAACCAAAGAAAGCACAATAGTCATCAAGGTAAGATATGAAAGTTAATATTAACGAAATGACTCATATAAAAGATTGAGATAATATTATGAAAACAATTGCATATACTCTCATAAACTTTAAAAAAAACAGTATCATAACCTCAATCACTAATATATAAATAATGATAAAAATAATGGGTCAATGATGAACTACGTATACGACATATTAAAGGGTATAAATAAATTGAACTAATTTATATGCTCACCCTTAAAATATGCGTATCTAGTTCCAAAGCACTTATAGCAAAAAAAAAACGATAATTTTAAGATCTAGGGGTAAATCAACTATGATTTCTCTCCCTTGCTCAATGCTATAAAAATGTCTATAAAATGATAACTTATGACGTAAAAAATGATATAAAAAATGTCATAGAACGAAAAATATCATCTTTAGTCAAGAAGATATATCCACTAATAGTTACTAAAGATGAGAAATCAAAAGAATATTTCAATTTAGCACATTTAATCAAAAGACGACATACACTATCCTATATAGAAGAATATCATATTAAAATATGATAGATCAGTGCATGTTACCTTTTGAGAAAAATGTCATCATGAAATGAAGAAAGTCAATTAAATCAATCATGATAAAAGTCAAAATATAGCTCAAAAAATAAAACTCAAATATCATGTCCATGATTATCTAATTAAGAAATGATCAACCAATTTATTGCTTTGCATGGACTATGTATGTTTTACCACATATGTACCCATCAACGGGTAATAATCCAACCTTGCTAATACTAAATGAGAAACCAATGATGTTCCACAAATAGGGCATACAATAGCAGTTTATCTATAGCGTTCAAGCCTCCCTGCTATAGAATGTCATCATTAATAGCGTTCAAATAGCAAAGAGCATATGTGATAATCCATGAGTAGTCAAAGTAGAGTAATAAATTAACTTGATAACCACATAATTAGATAATATAGGACTACTCAATCATTAGGATCATTCATAAAGTAAACCAATAAATAATTATGATCTGTCATAAATCCCATCTAAAAACCATATAAACAAACTAATGGAAAATATAGAAAAGAGTTAATCTTATTTAAATGATTGCAAATTTATTCCAAAGAAATGATAATATAAGAAAATCATGACTCAAAAGATGAGAGAATTTAAGAGATGCTTTCCAATGACTAGTATGGAAGGAAGTTAAAGCGATGAATCACAGGACTTAATGGAAACAAGATTAAAAAAAATTGTCAAACTAATTTTAGAGACCAAACATATGTATCTAAAACAGAATACAAATCTCATCAAAAAAATTCATAAATATTGTTTTTGTAAACTAGCATATCACATATAGATTAAAATTCAAGAAGATAGCTAGATGAGTGAAAGTGAACAAAAATTATGTAGCTTAATCAATACATCGTAAATAAGCAAGATACATAACTAATTAAGATTAATGAGGTAGGCCATTAACAGGATAAATGTGCTCATTAAATCTTAAGTCACTAACACTAAAGATACATGCTTAAGAATAGAGTTCACAACAAGGGCAATACATTTTTAATGATCAAAATTATTTATATACTCTTTGTTAAGCAAGGATAAGAGTATAAGATAGCAAGTAAATGAATTAGACTCTCATCAAGTAAAGGACAAAAGAGATGTTCATGAAAACACAATAGAGCAAATCTTTTTGTTAAATATTGAGATTAACCCAAGATAATGAAATAATAGATTGATCTAGAGAATGCAAAATTATAACCATTATGAAAGTGTATTCTCTAGAAATGGAAAATCTCAACGTAAAAGTTCAACCCATAGTAGTTAAAGACATGAGAAGTATGATATATCAATTACATGTATTCTCATGTGCTACACAACATCATTGGGCAATAATAATAAAATATTTATAGCTCAAATATAAGGCTAGATATGATGAAGTATTCTGGAACTTAGAGGTGGATCCAGAACTAGATAATGGTTGCAAGTAGACCTTAATAAATCTTAAGTCTATAAAGTATTGATCACTTTAGGTTAGCTGTAGGGGCCGGTTTCCAGCTAGCGGTAGTCCGAAGACTAGTGCACCGTGTCTCTTTAGGCTATTTACACCTGTATGACAGAAGGACCCTTTCGGCTTATTCCTAAAATGTTCTTTACTTTTAAGAACTTAGATTTAAAAGAATATACGTATTATCATCAAACAACATCAAAATTCAAAAACCCTAAGTATAAGAAAGGTAAATACCCAAATAATAATCAAAGAATGACCATAAAAAATTACTAAGAATATTTTTAGAACAAATATTTTCATAATACACTTTATGGAAATAAATATATAGAAGATACATGATCAAAATATGCACTAATAAGTACGATAATTTTAACAAGTAAGGTAAAGCACGAAACCAAACAATTCTTAAAAGAACTTCCATAAAAGTCATGAACAAGACACTAATAAATATTTTCTCTCAATATCCTAACTTGAAGAAGTAAAATAAATAAATATCAGAAGTTGGGAATCATTAATATATTCATATATATCACAAATAGGCATACATGAAAAGATCAAAAATTAATTAAAATGCATGTATCCATAAAGTCAACAAATAAAAGCCAATAAGATATCATCAAAAGAAGACTTTAAGGAATAAGCTAATTGATTCAAGTAGAGATAATACAAATTTGGTCAAAAGAATCAATAGCTAAATTATAAGGTAAGCACAAGTATGAATAAATACTCTTCAAAATAATATAAAACTTGAGCTCATCTCATATGCCCACATAAAGATATTTATACAAAAATAGATGTCAATATAATAAATACATGATCTACATAGAAATGGAGATAAGTATAGTCATGTATAAATAAACTTTATTAGGCAAAGGCATAATTGATTCTCAAGAGGATAATCAAAATAAAATATGAGAATTGATAATGAAGATATTATGCAAGCACAAGATTAAAAAGAAGTATAAGTATATACTTATCAAATTATAAGTAGCTTGTGCTAAACACAAATATTCACAAATAAAATTTAAGATAAATAAGACATATTAAATACAAATCGGCAAGAAGTAACTATCTCAAAACTTTAAAAAAGGAGAGTAAAACATTAAAACAAAATTCAAGAATCAAGCTCTAAAGTGATATACATGCTTTATAAAGACAAAGAATAGCGAGCATGCATATTTAAATATGTCACACCAATAGAAAATGAGTGATAAACTACATAGTGTGAACTAATCATTTAAGCTAAGTAACTAGTCACGCTAGATAAAAGAAAAAAAATTAACTAAGCATGCTAGTATTATATGTCACATGAATTTATATAATAAGCAACTAAAGGATATTAATGTAAGCTAGTAGCAAAACATCAAGAGAAACATGCTAGATTCTACAAATATAAACCATTTAAAGAGAATCGTTTAGCATGTTACCAAAGTGGCTCTAATGGCCACACTTGTGTTGGTGCAATTGCTTGGAAGATGACCTTTGAGCTTTGCAACCACTAACACGCTTCCTCGGTGCTATGTCCTGATACAAGTAGCTCCACCTACAATATTAGGCGAAGACTTTGGTATCCAAATAAACTTGGATCCACATTTGTTAGCTTTAGGGACCCATATACTATTTACTCTAGCAATGGTAGAAAAACTCCTACGAATAGGACAAGTTACACTCATGTGTCCAATGCGAGAGCAATAAAAGCACCTAATACTAGTGTGTGCACATGTATCGAAATGAGCATGATTATGAACATGTGACATACTAGAATGATGAATATCTCTAGAGTGAGCATGCATGGATTTGGTCTTAAGACTATCATGTTCTAATAGCAAATCATTATGCACACAAGTAAGAGAATCACTATGCATGGATTTGGTCTTAAGAATATCATATTCTAATAGCAAATCATTATGCACACAAGTAAAAGAATCACTATACATGGATTTGGCCTTAAGAATATCATGTTCTAATAGCAAATCATTATGCACACAAGTAAAAGAATCACTGTGCATGGATTTGGTCTTAAGAATATCATGTTCTAATAGCAAATCATTATGCACACAAGTAAAAGAATCATTATGCATGGATTTGGTCTTAAGAATATCATGTTCTAATAGCAAATCATTATGCACACAAGTAAAAGAATCACTATGCATAGATTTGGTCTTAAGAATGTCATGTTCTAATAGCAAATCATTATACAAATAAGTAAGAGAATCAAATTTAGCATTTAAAGCATAATTCTCTTTTTCAAATAAAGTAATTCTAGAAATAAAATCATCATTTTGTTTCTTTAAAGAGTCAATAGAAGAATCATGCAAATGATTTAGCTCATGTGCTTGCTTCTTAAGATCTTCTATTGATGAGGAAAGAGATTTGATTTTCAAAATTAAAGAATCATTCAAACTCTTTAAAGAAACACAAGATGAGTTTTGTGAGTCAAGTTTAGATAATAAATCATTATTTCCATTTCTCAAAAACTCATTAGACTCTTCTAAATGAATAACCTTTTCTGAAAGTTTTTCATTTGTAGAATGAAAAGCCTTAGCAAACTTTAAGGATTGGTTAGCCATGCCTTTCCACTTAGAGCATTTCTTGCATTTAGAAGAAACACGATTGTCTATGCTACTAGAAATAAAATCCTCTTTATCAGAGGAGAAGGAATACGATGCCATACACAAATAAACAAGGATCTACTCTAAGGATGTTAAGCCTAACAATAGAGACCTTGCTCTGATACCAATTAAAATAACGTGTAGGCAACTCTAGAGGGGGGTGAATAGAGTTTGTGTCGATAATCACCAAATAAAAAATAACTCTATATCACCTCCACAAAATAACTATCAAGATAGTAAATAAATCAGAGAGAAATCCGGAAGTAAATAAAGATCAGAAGAGCATACGCAAACACAGCAGTTTTAACCTGGTTTCCCTCGTGGATGACTAGTCCAGGCCTGAGAACTCTAGCTCAGGATTAAAATCCTTATTTGTGAAATAGTGTACAACCACGTGCATTTACTCAGAAGAGCACACCAACTTCTTACAGATTCGCAGGTGGCAAAACTTGGAATTGTCCAAGTGACTTTTCTTTTCAACTCTTGCACAAAAACTTCTAGCTGAATCGCACTTGAGCACCTTGGGGCTTAGGAAGTTTTGTGGCTAGTAGATTGGAAGAATAAGACTTAGGTAATATAAGGCTTAGATGATTGAGAGTGAGAGATAGAAAGGTGATGAAGAGATGAATGAAAATGGTTGAAATCATGCCCTATATATACTAATCTGGAAGGCAGAATTCGGCCAGAATTCTGTCCTCAAAATTCAAAAATATGGCCGTTGTACAAGCTAGCATTTGGTAACCCTAAAAATCAGTTCCTGGAAATCAGGGGACAGAGTTCGGCCTGAACTCTGTGTGGGGGTAGAGTTCGGCCCGAACTCTGCCTCCTAGGTGAAGAATGTTCAAATGGCCTTTGGGCTTTGGTGGAGCTTGGGCTTGGTTCAGGAATTGGTCTGTTTGAATGGTAGAGCCTGGAGAGATATATCTAGAGGTTGAGATGACTCAGTGCGACTCAACGTACACATTCTCTCAGACTCAATAAATTGAAGATTACAGACTTAGAACAAATAGAAAAACTAAGAGCCCTTTGATGACGCCTTTCTTCTGATATTTGAGCAGTCCTGAAGATGTCTTTTTTCTTGACAGCAGTCATCCAAAGATAAGCAGATCTAGAAATCTGAATACCTTTCGTGGGCTTCGCCCCCGAACCCCCGACGGGGGGTGCTGCCCCCTCGACCCCTGTCCGATGACCGGGCAGCGGAACCCCCGATGCGAGGCCCTGGATAGGTCGCTAGGCGGTTCGAAGAAATCTCTTTGTATGACGCCGTCTTTGGTCCATCATTAATTCTTTATTACCTATGTCCTAGTTTGATCATGTTTGATCATGCTTACTGCATGTTTACAAATACATGTTAGGCCATCAAAATATGTTGCAGTACGATACAAGCATAGCAATATAATATGGGATAATTAGGACAATGCTAAGTTTAAGTAGCAACATGATAGTGAGTATATGAATATTAGTGACATCATTATGTTAAACTTAACTGATTAGCCATATTCAAAAACATGATGTAATTATTGGGCCAACACTATATACCTTGTAGTATGTAGGAATATAATATTAGGCTTCATATTCTTACATGTTAGGTTGTGATAAACATTGAGTTGGTTTTGATGTTCAAATTTCTCTAAAATCCTGAAAACTGAATACATGTTAACATTTTCATATTTGATTTCCAATGTTTAGTTCAATTTCAGATTTAACATGTAATATTGAACTGTATGCGTAGATAAATGTATAGATAGTATGTTAGGGTTTCATTTAAATTATGTTAGGATGTATTCGGAGCGTTGAGATTGGTTGTGATATTTCAAAACCCTAAAATCTGAGACTGCATTATGTTAATATTTTACTGCTTTAAATGTTAGCTTATTTTCAGACTTTGTATGTAAATGCTGAACTAAAATCGGGTTTAACCTTTCAATACTAAGCTATACCCTGTACAAGGACACACACCCCCCCTAACTTAGTATACACTATCATGTAGCCTAACATTTCCTCTCTATGTTATGTTCATATACCTGTATAGATATATATATAGAGTTTATGCATACATGTTATAATGTATATAGATAGATAACTAAGTCTCTACCCTTTATATATATATATATGGTTAGCCATGCATGTTATTATTAAATAGGCAAATGACCTCTGGTCTACTGGTTAAGAGAGATGCATGCGGCTCGAGTGGTCAGGAGTTCGAATCCCAGTGGGAGCGATTCCAGAAATAATTTACCTAGTTCCAAAAAAAAATGTTATGATTAAATAGGTTGCGTATTATAGATTGTTTAACCAATATACCATGAGTAGTGTAACTGGATAGCTATTGTTTGAAACCCAAATCCTCATATACAATTTTATGTATATTTCCCGTACACACACGCCTACTTTTTTTTTTCCTCTCTAACGCTCTCTATATTATATATTGTGATTGGATTTCAATGTAATCGACTTTCGATAGTTAAACTTGTGATTTTGATTTTTTGGGATAGTACCCCTTTTAGATGATTGGTAGTTACCTTTCTTTATTTTTTTTGATGAGTACCAGTTTTCATATAGGATGGTAGACCTCCTTACAGTTTTGATGATTTGTTATTTCTGTAACTTTTCTAGTTTAGCACCCTGGATTGCTTGTGTATTTTGATACCCTATGACCGTTTTGGTTAGCATGACTAGTATACCTAGATGAGACTTCACTGTCACCATATGCCATGACCCTGTATGTTGTCCTTTTTGATGGTATGATTTTGCTTAAGTTCTGGGACTTGATTGTGGGGGTTTGTCCTAGAAGGAGTATGAACAATTTTAATTTCGAGGACAAAATTTTTATAAGGTGGGTAGGATATGAGCACCCTAAATTTTGGGTTGATTTTTTTTATTTATTTTATTTTATGATTGATTGGTTTCGATAAATAAATTTTTCTGTTTATTTATCCTTAAGTGTACTTTTTTGTGCCTTTGATATTTGGAGTGTCAGGGATGTTCAACTCTGGAAATCTTCTTCATGAGTTTTTGGTGTGGATATGATTACCTTCATGATGGTATATAGTGTCCCACTCAGACTTATTCCCTTGTGCTCTTTTTGCTTCAAAGAACTTCGGGTCGATTTAGACCATTTGATTATTAATTAATTTTCCCACTCTTTTCCTTAATCATTATTAGCATGTTACCATGACTTTTAATTTGGGAGCGCAAGACCAGTCAGTTTCTTGAAACCAACTTAACATCAATGATCTACTCGAGACGCTCGTCACCCATGACCTTCGTGTCCCACTCAGACATGCCATTTTCTGCTCCATTTGCTTCGTACAACCTTCCTGACACGTGACCCGATTTTATTTCACTCCATGGTGTCACATTTATTTTCCAACTTGATTTGTGGGTACCCTGTCGACCAAAACCTATCAGCCCCAATTATGGACATGGCCCATATTGAGCCTACTACCCGTCCGATAATTGTATCCCATTTATTGGAATCCCCATGTGCTACTTATTTACCCATGATCATCAGCACCTATTTTTAATTCATTTATTTCGCAATATCTGATTTTGACCCAATCCGGCTCTACCGAGTCCAGCCCAGCTTCGTGCTACCCTCCATCGTGACACCCTCACTTTCCTCGTCCAAAATAATATTAAATATCATGTTTACATATTTCAATATTTATTGGAATTTCTATTTATTTAAATTCCCATAGGAATGGCCATTTTCCTCTAATTAAATCTAGTCCTTGATTTCTCCAATTAATCCCAACCATTAATTTCTCCCCATAGCAGCCAACAATTTCTTTCCCTATGGGTTGGCTGGCCCTAACTTCAAGGGAAGGCTTTTTCTCTCTCTCCCACACATTTAATATTTCACTCATCTCCTTTCTCTCTCTTCTTTCTAATATTTTCCATTCAACAAACCAACATCCAACAGTAACTCCTCCTGGCCGAGCTTGGCACCCGACCACCTCACTCCCCAGGCCAGCCTCGCCGCCGGCTACCTTGGTCGGCCGTCGACCATAACTCCTTCCTCCTCCCTTCAACACCACCATCAACTCCATAGCAAACCACCACAATCACCTCGGCCGCCACCACCATTTCACCCCCTCCTTGTGGCCGTGCCGCCCAGACCCTCACCGTGGCCTCGCTGGCCGTCCCCGCCACCGCCGCCGGCTAGGCTAGGCCGTGCGAGCCCCGGCCAGCGCATAGCAAAAGACGTATACGTGCAGGCACGCACGTACGGGCCGTCGTCGTGCGCCGCCGTGCCGCCGCACGGCCGCCGTGTCCACCCTGGACGTGTGCCCCACTCCGACGAGCAGCCCCCTGACGGCCACCGTCCTCCTGGACGCGCCGTCGAGGCGATTCGTGCGTTTTGCACGAAGTCCCGTCGTGACGAGCTCGAAAACGAGGCTGAAATAGCGTTCCGTCGCAGCGACTTCGTGCATATTTTCCCGGAAATTCGACCGTTGGATCGACAATTTCTGTACTCCGTCACAATCTCGGTATATCCACCTTCATCCCTGTCAATTTTCGTCCGTTGATTTTATCGTTTGATACATCAAAACCGGCCACCAAGTTGACCGTTTAAATTGTATTAATTTTGGACAGTTTTGCGGGGCCAACTTCGTCAGCTTGTATCTCCTCCACCGCAGCTCCATTCGGCATGCTACCAATTCCTGTGCGAAGCTGGTATAACCCTCTTACTACCCCTCCAGTTTTGTTTCATTGTGAGCTTGTTTGATTGGTTGAATTCGACGCCAAAGTTGGCCGTCCGAATTCATAATTTTCAACTTGTAAAATTCTATTTTTTAGCACGGGACTCCAGATTTCATTTCTGACACCACCATTAGACTCGTGGCATCGTTCTGGCATGTTTTCATATAAAATTTGTTAGATTTGGAGAACGTGGGCCCTGGCACATTTTTCGGTGTAAAGTGGGTCCCACATTCTGGGTCAACGAGACTTTTTGACGCCGGCTCATCGGAATCCAATTCCGGATATACCGTTGAGTTCGTATCGTCATTCTGGACTCGTTGACATATAGTTTGCTGAGTTTTGAGAACAGTGGCTCCGGCACGCATTTTCGTGCAAACCGGAATTCCAAGTTCTGGTTAACGGACCAAATTGAGACCGGGTCAACGGAATCCAATTCTGGAGATACCGTTGGGTTCGTATCGTCATTCTGGTTTCGTGGACATTAATTTGTTATATTTTATAGACTTGTTTTCTTGCACGTATTTCAGTGTAAAACGGCTCCGACACGGATACCGTTTTGACCCAAAATACCTTTTTGCCCTTGTGTCCAAATTGGACCGATGGGGAGGCTATCCTAGCTAATTTGACCATTCTGGACACGTTGGCGATGTTTATTTTATCGTCCGATAATATTTGTTGATAATTTCTCTGAGTTTAACCTTTTTATAATTTACTAATAATTATTTCTTATAATGTTCGTATTTCGGGATTAGTACAACGAAACTGAGATCAGTCAATTCCAGTGATCTCATATCGCTGAAATTGACAAGATGGACACGTGGATCACTATAATAAGATTATCAACTTTACCGATAATCTTCTTATCTCGATTTGTGTGACGTAAGTTTCGACGTACAAATAACGAAGTACACTTTATATTAGACTAGAATTGACCCTGTTTGACCAGAGTTGACCAGTTGACCCAAAGTCAACTGTAAGTCAACACTTGACCTAGTTTGACTAGATTATTGACCGGAGTCGACCTAGAGTTGTCTTGACTTAAAAGAACCTAGGATAATATAGATTGCTTGTAGAGATTCATTATTACAACTTGAACACCTTGTAACCTGTGTTGCTTTAAATAGGACTCTGTGGCTTCAATAGGACCCCCTATACTTATCAGCTGTTCAGGTTATCAGGCGAGTACATTCTCTGATCATTTCATATCCTGCTCAGAATTATATTCCTGCTTTAGATTACTATACTTGATGCTGTCACAACATTATCACGGATTACTACTATATAGATCTCTTCATGCGATGTTATCCCCCTCGGGAGCATCGGGTACATTGTGTCATGTGTATTTTACTTTCATCATGTACTCCTGTGCTTTCACCATACATGTACACTCTTGTGAATCATGTACTCTCATGTTCACAGGGCCCTCATGTATACTATCATGTGTACCCTTTCATGGGCCCCCATGTGATATCATGTACAATAACATAACCTGCTTGGATCCTTGTATATTGATTAGGAAAAACGGAGGAGTGCTAGCAGTCATGTGAATAATTCCATAGTAGTGTAGATCGTGTAAAACTCTTTAGTGTAGATCATGTACAAATTTGTCCTGTTCACATGTGCTATCATGTACTCTACATCACTAGCCACTGTTAGCTCTCTATTTATAGTAGATATTTCTATTACAGTTCTCTCTGTGTTTACATACTGTATTTTCTTTCAGATCATGTATCTTACTCTACTGCATGTTTATATTTTCTAACCTGCTATGAACTGTTGAGATGTACTGTGCTCGCTCCAGTCCTGACTGGACCTGTTGATAAATTTTACAGATAGCCTGGAGGTTGCCTGCTACCCTAGAGGAGATAGTAGATGTGTATAGATAGCTAGGGTTTTGCTTATAGTTTATTTTCAGTCGTCTTGAGTTGTATTTATGGATTACTGTATTTGAGTTTTGAGATGTATTCTGAGTTTGTATCTTAGACACTTAGACTTCTATCTGCTGTATCTCTTTTGGATCTCATGTTTTATCTATCTTCCATTATGCTCTACCTTAGATGTGATTGAGTTTACATTCTGCTATGTCACCCCCATTCGGGAGTATAAACTGCTTAGCCTTATACTGTTAGATGCATGAGACCTAGGACAGCGTTCTACCGCCGACACTACGGCGTAGGCTGGGCGTTATTACGTTCTCGTGCCCTTACTCTAGGGTGTGGGTCATGACACGGACACTTGTATTTTAACATATTTTGTGTGAATGATTTAATTAGATTTTAATCACAGATTTCATATTTTAGAGGGTTGTTCTTAATGTGTTTTTTTTAATGTATCATTTAGTATCATATTCTAATTATATGTGTGTGTGTATATATATATATATATATATATATATATATATATATATATATATATATATATATATCTATATATATATATATCATTGTTATATGTATATTTGTGTTATATATATATATATATATATATATATATATATATATATATATATATATAGGCTCTCTAAAAATATATATATATATATATATAGGCTCTCTAATTTATATACACACAAAAAAAAAATTATATATATATATTTTTTTTGGAACCAAAATTATATATATATATATATATATATATATATATATATATATTTTATATATATATATATATATATATATATATATATATATATATATGTAGGCTCTCTAATTTATATGTATATAGATATTGTGTCTTTATATTCATATTGGGTGTACGGGATTTCGGGCATGAGGTATTGAGAGTGGTGGAGTTGGTTAGATGTTGGTATTGTGTTTGTTTGTACTAAGAGTGATAGAGGGATATAGAGAAGTGAATGAGAGAGGGAAGGGGGAGTATTAGGCTGCTGCTAACAGCAGCAGCTGTTGGTGCATCAGTCCCCCACAGGGGACTGATGGTGGCTGAACAGTCCCCACAGGGGACTGCTATTAAGAGCTGTAGTAGCAGCAGTTGGTAGGAGCTTTAGCCCCTTAGATGAGCTGCTTAGCAACGGTTTGTTGGGGGCTAAATCAGCCCCATGGACCAGCCATTGCAGGCCCCTTAACATCCCAAAGTGACATCGTTAAGCAGCCTATATTAGCCCATGGACAGCCCTATACTTAACCCCATTTCAGCCACATATCAGGTCCCATTCCAGCCCCCATAGGACAGCCCATATATGTCTTATATGTGTAAGTTTATAGGTCTATATATGTGAGCTATATGTGTATATGTGTATATGTGTGAGCCTATAGGTGAGCCTAGGTGTGAGCCTAAGTGTGGTGCTATATGAGCCAATATGTGAGTGAGCGAGTGAGTATTGTATGTGTGGGTGTTTAGCTAGATATTAGAATAATATAGGATAAGGTAATGTTGGGATAACCAACATGTATCATAGATGGACTAGATGTCTAGGAAACCCATATTTCTTGGTAGGTAAACCCTAGATAGGATAGTATCTAGCTACCTTAAGGAGCCTAGGCTAGTATCTTGAAGATTAGCGTGGTTTTCTTTGTAATGGGCAAGGTATCGGGAATACCTTGTAAAGGATAATGTAGGTAATTGCCTATAGCGAAGGTAACTGGTTTAGGGTTTAAGATATGGTTAGGATTGGGTTCCATTGGTTGGTAACGGTCAGAAATAATGCTCCAAGACTATTTTTGATTTCGGTTGACCATTTTGACCAAAAGTCAACAAAAGTCAACCGAGAGTCAAACTTAGCCTATAAGTGACTAGAATTGACTGAAACCAAACCAGAGTTGACCGGTTGACTGAATGTCAACAGTTGGTCAACATTAGACTATTTTGACCTAGGGTTGACCTAGAGTTGACCAGGGTTGACCAGTTGACCAAAAGTCAATTGTAAGTCAACCTTTGACCCCGTTTGACCTAGTTTGACTTAGATTGACTCCCAGTGACCTAGTATTATCTAGTTTGACCCAGTTTGACCTAGTTTGACCTAGTTTGACTTAGAGTTGCATATCATGACTTAAATTTGTTTTCTTTTTCATTATAAAACCCTGTTTGACTTATAGTATCTCATTTTAGGTTTGTGATTACTCTGAGCGTCTGTTCACTTTATCAGCTCAGGATCACAGGCGAATACATTCACTGATAGTTTTAATTGTCTTGATATCTACTATATCTGATTCAGTTGTAGTGTCTTACTTGATTTCTGACATAATGGATCACGGACTAGTATACGTTGGATCCTGTCATGAGATGTTATTCCTGGACTTCTTGGTATATTGGTGCATGATATTTCATATTTCATGTACTTATATAGACATCGATTTGGGAGTGGGCTGGCCCCCTGCTTTTGAATCCCGTGTCATGACGTGCCATGTCCGAATCCGTGATACTATTCAGGGATGGGGGAATTATTAGGGGTTATGTGATCAAAGCCTCGTGTCACTATTTTGCTTGTGCCACTCTCACCTCACGTAGGGTATAGCAGATTCCTCCGTGTACTTGTTATCCAGGTTGGCCGGCATGACTGTTCGTGAGATTTTCGTATGATTGTCGGGCCAAGTGGATAACCTGTCTTGTCACTTACCTAAAGTCGATCACATATCGCTCTAATAATTCAAGTCACATTTTACATTTATTTGTCGTATCTTATATCCTGCTCAGTTCTACTTTTAGTACTTTTCTCACCATACTATGATATTCATTTACTCACATGTTCTACATGCCTTTATGCTATACCTTGATTGGAGACTAAGTTTTGTTCGGGATAAGGGTTACAACCCCAGTCCTTGTTTGGTTTAAGGGTTGTAACTGGGCTTTCGAATGGTTCCCAAGTCATCCTATATCTTTGTCTTATATTTTATTATACTGTCTCTTATAGAATTTGTCAATTCATATGGAACTGCTGTTAGTGTTTGTACTTGCTCGTTTTTCTGACAGGATACCGTTGATATATTATAGATGATTCTGAGGCAGATTGCCCGACCTATTATGGAGACAGGGTTAGATGGAGTAGACCTGGACCGTGGCTTGATAGTAGAGCCACTAGACTTTGTACACCCAGAGTAGTATAGCTTAGTTAGGTTTGCCTGGACTGCGATCCAGCTAGTACTTTCAGATTGTAGCATTTTATATTATATTCTGTGACTCTGTGATGTTGTGTATAGCTTTGGGCTTGTGTGGATCTTGAACTTATTTCTTGTTTTATCTATCATATTTCCCTTCCATGCTATCTACCTTAGTTTTATTTTGTGATTGAGACTGTATTGCTATGTTACCTCTAATCGGAGTGTATATACTGTACAGGTACCTTTATACTGTTAGTCGTAGTATTTACAAATCTTATATACAGCGTTCTATCGCCGATTCTGCGGCGTAGGTTGGACGTAACCACGTGCTCGTGCCCCTCATCAGGGTATGGGTCATGATACATTTTTGTGGTGGCCCATGCAGGTCAGCATCGCAATTAGTACGATCTCGTAATGGTGCTAGACTTAGAGTACTAATTACGAGCCTGCAATTAGGACGTATGATCTAGGGTATGATAGGAGTTACTCAATCACATTTTAGGAAATTTCTGATCTTTTGATTACCATCACAACTCTTTTACATTGAATTTAATTGTCCTTCATTGATATTCCCTATCATGTGCCATATTGATTTCTTGTTTCAATATTTTCTCAGGATGACGATTACTCGCTCTCAGGCAGCAGGATCTAGTGCTGTTCGGAGAGGCCCGATCCGGCATGACTTCCACCTCCGGCTGCGGGAGCTGCAGTTGAGGGAGATGCCACCTCAGTTCCTGCCCCTCGGGCGGGAGTAGCAGCGACGGTTCCAGGAGGTCTTCCACCTCCAATAGCGGGACGGTCCATAGTCATTCCTGATACTCTTCCACCGCCGCCTCCACTACCGACTGATGCTCAGCAGATAATGGCCCTTCTGTAACAGATGTTGCAGACCCAGAGAGCACAGACAGAGGTGTTACGACAGAGCATGGAGAACTCCCATCAGCTGGCGATGACAGCATTAGAGCGGGGTATACCGGGTACAGTTCAGGGTGCCCCAGTTCAGCAGTAGGGTCAGGGGAGGCCTGACACACACCTAGATTTCAGAAAGATGAACCCGAGGGAGTTCAAGGGTACCGAGGGTATCTTCTACGCGGATGACTGGTTGGAGGATGTCCAGCGGAGCCTGGAGTTAGCAGAGGTCCCGAAAGGCTTTGGGTGACGTCTGCAGCGAGCCAGTTTTTCGATATAGCGCTGACTCGATTTTCGTACGGATCCTCGTGTGTTGGTGAGGGGTTTGACTTGGGAGAGCTTCAGGAGGCTCTTTAAGGAGAAGTTCTACCCCGATTTGGCTTTGACAGCTTTGGAGGGACAGTTTGTCGGGTTGGTGCAGGGGAACTCGTCGGTAGACGAGTATGCAGCGGAGTTCTTCTGCCTGAGTAGGTTTGCACCAAGTCCTGATCCAGGATGAGGGGTACAAGGCCCGCAAGTTCCGGAGGGGTCTTATCCATGCAGTTCGTACTCATACTTTAGGGCGACGCGATGCGACATTCGAGCAGATTCTGATGGAGGACGAGATCGCAGAGGAGGACTTCGGCCTCAAGCCGAAGAGGGGCAGCGATGTTCTAGGAGCGAGCTCGAGTACGGGGCCGGCGAAGCACCCTCATTTCCAGCAGAGGTAGATTCAGCAGCAGCCTCAGTTACAGTTTCAGCAGGCATCAGCGCGTGCCCAGCAACACCAGGGATAGGGCCAGAGACATACTACTCCGTGCGGCTTCTGCGGGAAGCCGGGACACACTCGAGAGGCCTGTAGAAAGAGGTTGGGCATTTATCTATACTATGGGGCGCCCGACCACTTGCTGAGGGATTGCCATCTTCGTGGAGTCCGAGGAGGCCAAGATAAAGTACAGTAGGCTAGAGGACTAACAGTTCAACAAAGAGGTCCTCCACTTCAGACCCAGCAGCAGCACTTTGTACAGCACCAGAGGGGAGCCCCTGCGGGTAGAGTGTTCGCCTTAACAGCAGAGGAGGAGGCTGAGCCAGTGGGTGATGTTGTGGCAGGTCACGTTCTCCTTGATTCATTCCCTGCTTTTTCCTTGTTTGATTCCGGTACCACTCATAATTTTGTGTCTATTTCCTTTGCTCTGAGACATAACATTATTACTGAATATATGGGTAGGACTTGCAAGATATTGACCGGGGGAGGCATCATCCTGGTTAACAATATCTATAATGGTCAGAGAGTTACTTTAGGAGGCCGGGATTTGAGTGCGTGCTTGTTCGTAATATCCTTTCCGAGGTACGACATGGTACTCGAAATAGATTGGTTGAGCATGCACCATGCTAGTATAGACTGTAGAAGAGGTAGGGTTCTGTTTAGGCCACCGGGGGAGCCAGAGACTGTGCTTGCCAGGGGAGCAGCTGAGCCGGGAGATCGGTTCTATGGAGCTTTGCTGGCAGGGCAGGCATTGCCGCATCCATTGATAGCTTATTTCATGGATGTTTTTCCTGAGGAGTTGCCTGGGATGCCGCCAGATAGAGACATTGAGTTCTCTATAGACTTAGTGCCGGGCGTTGAGCCTATTTTACAGCACGTCTATAGGGTCAACAACAGCGAGTTGGCAGAGCTGAAGAAGCAAGTCGACGAGCTACAGGACAAGGGATTCACCAGATCCAGTTCATCACCTTGGGGAGCACCAGTTCTGTTTGTACTGAAGAAGGATGGTACGATACGTATGTGAATCGATTACAGGGCGCTCAACAACCTCACTATCAAGAACAAGTATCCGTTGCCGAGAATTGATGACTTGTTCGTTCAGTTGAGCGACAGGAAGGTGTTTTCGAAGATAGACCTGAGGTCCGATTATCATCAGCTGAAGGCAAAGCGGAAAGACGTGCCGAAGACGGACTTTTCGGAATCGGTATGGCCAGTACGAGTTCACTGTTATGCCATTTGGGTTGACCAACTGCCCCAGCAGTAGTTCATGAACTTGATGAACAAGATATTCTATTAGAATCTTGACAAGTTCATGGTGGTCTTCATAGATGACATCTTGGTCTACTCAAAGATGTCGGAGGAGCACGAGGAGCATCTGAGGATTGTGCTCGAGACTCTGAGAAATGAGCAGTTGTACGGGAAGCTTTCGAAGTACGAGTTCTTCCTGGACCAGGTCGAGTTCTTGGGTCATGTTGTGACCGAACACGGGATCTCAGTTGACTAAGAAGAATATTGCTGCGGTAGAGTCTTGGTCTACACCCAGTTGCAGTTACCGAGATTTAGAGCTTTCTGTGTTTGGCAGGGCTACTATCGGAAGTTCGTCCAAGACTTCTTGCGGATTACGGAGCCGATGACTAGACTCACTAGGAAGGACGTGGAGTTCGTCTGGACTGAGGAGTGTCAGGCCGCCTTGGATGAGCTGAAGAAGAGGTTGACATCAGCTCCGTTCTGAATATTACCGTCTGGGACCGGTGGTTTCTCGATCTACAGCGACGCTTCTGGCAGGGATTTGGGTTCTGTTCTTCAGCAGCACGGGAAGGTTACTGCCTATACATCTAGGCAGTTACGTCCTCATGAGAAGAACTACCCGACTCATGATCTGGAGTTGGCCGCTGTTATCTTTGCCTTGAAGTTGTGGAAATACTACTTGTATGAAAGCAGGTTGAGATCTTTACTGATCACAAGAGCTTAAAGTACGTGTTCACTCAGAAGGAGCTGAACATGCGGCAGAGACGTTGGCTTGAGCTGATGAAGGATTTTGATATCGCCTTGCAGTACCATCCAGGAAAGGCTAACGTAGTTACAGATGCCTTGAGCAAGTATCCAGTAGCTATGTATCTGACGACAGATCGTCATCTTTTGGCTGACCTGGATAGTTTGGGAATCGAGGTGATTATTTTGGGCATAGATGTGCAAATATGGGGCTTACAGATTCAGTTTGGTTAATGGACAGAGTCAGATCAGCATAGTATGATGATATTGCCCTGCGGAGCATCAGGGAGCAGGTGCGGGCATGATTGCTCGACGATTTCTCTATTGTCGAAGATGGGTCGCTGCGGCACGGAGCTAGACTATGCGTTCCGAGTGGAGAGCTTTGGGGGGAGGTTCTTCAGGAGGCACATCGCTCTCCATACTCTATGCATCCTGGAGCCAACAAGATGTACAGAGATCTGAGGGATCATGTTTGGTGGTACGGCATGAAGTGTGAGGTAGCTCAGTTTGTATCTCGTTGCTTGGTATGTCAGCAGGTGAAGGCCGAGAGGCAGAGGCCTGGTGGATTGCTACAGCTACTACCCATTCCTGAGTGGAAGTGGGAGCACATCACCATGGACTTTGTGTCCGGACTTCCACGATCTCCTGGAAGAAAAGACGCGATTTGGGTCATCGTTGATAGATTGACCAAATCGGCCCACTTCTTGTCTTTCAAGGTGGGGTTATCTACGAAGAGGCTGGCAGAGTTGTATGTTCGTCAGTTCGTATGATTACATGGGGTTCCTGTGAGCATAGTTTCAGATCGGGATAACCGTTTCACTTTCCACTTTTGGAGGAGTTTGCAGGCTAGCTTGGGCACCTCGCTCAAGTTTAGTACTGCTTATCATCCCCAGACAGACGGACAATCAGAGAGGACTATCTAGACTTTAGAGGATATGCTTCGTACGTGTGTGCTTGGTCTCGGGGGTTCTTGTGAGGACCATCTTCACCTGGTAGAGTTTGCTTACAACAACAGCTATCAAGCCAGTATAGAGATGTCGCCATTCAAGGCTCTATATGGACGGAGATACCGTACACCCTTGTCATGGGACGATGTTGGCGAGAGAGTGCTGCTTGGACCGAAGATGGTAGTGGATGCAGCTAAGAAGGTCAGGTTGATTAGAGATAGACTTCGGGTGGCTCAGGATAGGCAGCGACATTGGGTCGATAGCCACCGACGATCGTTAGAGTTCGAGGTTAGTTTCAGTTCCTGTTTATGATGTTTGTAATTTTTTTGTCCTGTGTGCTGAGTTTGTTTTATGTCTAGGCTGTGTTTTGTTGTTCCTGAAGATTTCTCCGACACGGGACATGATTCGTTTTGGCGGATGTCAGAAACTTAGTCCGCGCTACATCGGACCTTTCACTATCCTTGAGAGGGTTGGTGCAGTGGCCTATCGACTAGACTTGCCATCTACGCTAGATGGGGTGCACAACGTGTTCCATGTGTCGCAGCTGAGGTGGTACGTGGCAGACCCCAGCCATATATTGGACTATTCAGCGATCGAGGTGGGGCCTACTCTTCACTATCCAAAGCAGCTAGTGGAGATTCTGGATCGTAGGAAGAAGGTACTCCGGAACCAGGTTATACCCTTGTTTCGTGTTGCATGGAGGCATCACTCTCCAGGTGAGTCTACCTGGGAGAGAGAGGACGACATGCGGGAGCATTTTCATCATCTCTTCTATCCCTGAGTAATAATTTTTATGTTTCTGCATGTGATTTCGGTGTATGTTTGTTTTAATTTTGAGGACAAATTTTTTTAAGGTAGATAGATTTATCACCCCCAGTTTCCATAAACAAGGGTATTTCGTTTATTTTTTCACCTTAGAATTATTTTGGAATTATTTATTTATTTATGATATTATTTTGGAATTATTTGAGTCAGGTTCGAATTTTAACTCAATCCGACTTGTATCGGGGACCCGGGGTAGTTTTGACTCTAGTGGAACCCACACATTAGTTAGGCATGGCCCACATGATATTATTTTTAGTTAGTGGGTTAGACTAATTATTTGTGGATAGGTTTAGTAAGATTAGTGATTTAATCATGACTAAAATAGCCTCAACCATTTACCCTTTCCTAATATTAATCAATGATTAGTGGGAGGGCTTTTTAGACATTTTTAGAGGGGGACACCTAAGCTTCTAGTGGCCGGCAACCTCAAGGAAGGGATAGGCTTGAGCTCTTTGATATTATCCCTCCATTTTCTCTCTCTTATTCTTCCCCAAATTTTAGAGAAGAACTCCTATTGATTTCTCCACCAAATCAATCCCTTTCTCCACCCAATCTTCTTCTTTCCTTCTCTACTCAAGCAAAGGAAGGAGCTAGCTAAGTTTGGGAGGATTCGGAGCTCGTTCGTGTCCATTTCGAGATTCCTACGTGTAACGCTCGAGTCCCAAAATACGTAGGATTAGGAACGTAGACAAGCCAGCCGTATAATAAATATACGTAAGTTGTAAAATGCAGTAGAACCATAACTAATCTCATACACACAAGAATAAATGAATAAAAGATATCATATAAAGATATTGAATTGTCTTGATACAATATGTTGGGCGGAGACAAATCCACTACCAACAAGTAAAGAAAAAATACATGACGTACAAAAGAATGAATTTGGCAAGCGAAGCGAAGACGATCCAAATGTAATCATCCTCGAAGAAATGACGATGAACACGGCTAGAGCTAGAACACCTGCGAAAGACAATAGCACACACCTGAAGGGATAACCAGGTCCTCAGAGGGACGTAACAAGACACATAATATCATGCCATATAAACTGAATAAATATTGCTCAAATAAATAAGTCAATTGAATTATAACATGGTCCAATACACACCTATTGAACGAGCGTACCATCCCCCCAACCAAACAAGGACAGGTGATGGTAAACTAATTCACGGTGACGTATCTTTCCTTGCTATGAATCCAATATGGTATCCGGACCCCAACAAGGTTTAATACTTTCTCATCGAAGTAGTAAGTCACACCTATAACCAAACAAAGACAAGATGTGACGAACTAATCCGCAATAAGTTATTGTTCCAAGCCACGGTCAGATACAAGTACCCAAACCAAAAGTACTCGTACCTAACGGATAAAGGTACCTAACCGTTCTAAGTGAACTGTAGTTAAGAACAATCCTTCCTACGCATGGGCCCTGGCTGAATAGGATCGGCATGGTCCCCCCTGGGGCACTAGAGGCCCAATCAATAAGAGCATAACGTTCCGCAAAACTTCAGTGGCCGTCAGTAATCATGGGTCATCATCCCTGTATCTCCAGCGGAGAATTCGGGTCACAAGGAAAAGTGCATCGAAGCCCATACGCTAAGGAATTGCCCTCCAAGCCCAATGCCTACTGTGTTGTATCCACAACACAAAACCAGTATAACCGCTAAGTCAAACTAGCATGCAACCTCTATTAGCGGTTATTCCTATGGCACGGCTTGTACGTACTGGTGGCCAGCTAATCACGCACTTCCGTGTTCTACATGCGACACACAACTTCGTAGTACAACGTGTCAAGGCCATGAATGCAACACACAAAGGTGGTCCCTTAAATCTAGGTTTAATGTGTAAAGAAAAATAATACATAGCAGGAAAAATGAACAGTAAGTTCTAACAGGTTAAGCCATGTATCACAGTTTATTTTGCATAATGAAAATAATACTAATGCATGAAATATGAGCTAAAATAAATAAACAGCAAAGGGCAAGGTGTCTTGTCTGGTAGGACGCCTGGTGTACTGCAATGATCAATGTAGGCACGAACTGCGACTTCGATGTAACAACTACACAAGGGGACCTCTGATAGTGGCACGGACAGTTACATCGGGTCCAGGACGGTCAATTTGGTTAGGGCCGATAGGAGGAAGGACATATTGGCGAGGGAATATGAGAATTGGTTTAGTCATGGACGGGATGATAATCGAGGGAATTTGGATAAACATTATATATACTATTTTAGAAACTATTTATAATAGTTGGAAGTATAATTTACTAGTAGAAATAATATTCGATAAATACTTAAAAATACGGAAAAACTAATTTGGGCTAAAATTCTAAGTTTTGTAATGATAAATATGATTGATAGCATACCACTTATATTTAGTCAAAGTATTTAATAACTATATTAGAAAATTACTTATAATATTCGAAAACTATAATTGGAATTATAATTTAAAATCTATATTTTTCTTTTATTAAAAATATTCTAAATAAATATTTGAAAGTCATAAAAACAATTTTCTTATGTCAAAGCTATAATTTAGATAGGTAGAAAATATTAGAATCATCAAAAAGATAATACACTAATATATCTCAAAAATATCTCGATATATATATATATATTAATAATAATAAACAATATTAATATAAGTAAGCCAAACAAATATACTTAATTAATATCAAAATAATATTAATAATAATAGTAATATAGCAATTATAACCATACAATAGATTTTTTACCTATAAAGAATAAATAAATAAAATAATAATAATAACAATAATGAAAATAACAACAACAATAATAATAATAATAATAATAATAATAATAATAATAATAATAATAATAATAATAATAATAATAATAATAATAATAATAATAATAATAATAATGAAATAACAGTAATAATGGTAGTAATAATAATAATAATAATGATGATTATGATAATAATAATGATAATATAAATAATTAACAAAAAAAATAATATAATCAAATAAAAAAAATCGACATCTGTTGTTTTCCTAAAGAAGACAAAAAGGAAGAAAGAAAAAAAACCAAAAGAGAGAGCTGAGAGATCGGGAGAGGCGGTAGGAATGAGGGGTTCGTCGCCGGCTCCGTGCTCGCCGGCGGCGCTGCAAAGGTTGTGAGCGGCGGAGTGAGGCCGTGCAGGGGAGGAAACGGATGGCTGACGGCTCGCGCGGGAGCTCGCCGGCGGGGGCACGGCGGAGCGGGTGAGAGGGAAACGGCGGAGAGGGGTTTTGGGGCGGCGCCGCACGGTGGAAAGAGGAGTGGTCGGGTGGAGGGAGTTCGGGGGTTGTTCGCGGAGGCGGAGGCGAATTTGGTCGGCGGGGCTCCGCAAAGCGCGGCGTACGGTGGAGACGCGCGCGGCGGAGGGCTAGGGCACGGCTTGACGACGGATCTATCGGGAGGCGACGGCTCGACGAAGGCGGAGGAAGGGCTGACTCGGACGGCAAGGGCGGACGGCGCGGCTCGACGGCAGCGCATGCGGGGGCTAGGCGACCACACGCGCGGGGCGGCGTTGGACAGATCCGACCGACGGCCGCGGTGGGGTGAGAGGGTGTGGGTATTTTTAATTTTTTTTTCTTTTATTTGTTGTTGGGGTTTTCCAATTTGGGTTTCGTTTGCGGTAGTCGTCTAGTCAACTATGGCCGTGGTGGCTGAGGCGGTATTGGCCTGGTGTTGGTCGAGTGGCGGGGCTGACGGATGAATTCGGTGATGGTGGTGGTATAGACAGGCAGCTACGGGCTTGGTCGGGGAGGGTTGCGTCAACGGTGGTTTGGGGTTGTGCTGGTGGTCTCGGCGTGGGTGGCAGCACGGAGGTGCTGCCGGGAGAGGCGGCAGGTGGTAGGAAGTTGATGGTTTGGTGGTGGAAGGCTGGCACATGGGGTCGGGATAAGAGTACTGTAGTGGTGGTGATGGGCGAGGCAGACTGCTGGTCGGGAATGGCGACGAGGCTGGCCTTTAGATTAGGATTAGCGTTTAGGATTTGTGTTGAGTCAATTGTTGTCAGGACGCATCGGGTGTGTCCGACACGATGATGGTGACGAGAAGATCCGTCCGGGTGTGTCGGACGCGATGAAGATCATGTATTTGTAAAAGAAAATAAATAGTGGACGAGAAAGGCATGGACACGGTGCACAGTTTTGATTGTGGAAATTTGTGGAGGAAAAATGTGGAGAAAATATTGGAGGAGTACTTGCCTATTTATAGGATGTGGGAATTCCCAATTGGATAGGATTAGGAAAAGATTTAAATCCCTTTTAAATAAATTTAAAATAAATCAAATCCAATTCAAATACAAATCCAAATTAAATCTAATTAAATTCTTTTAGTTTAAAAATAAGATAATTCAAATTTCCAATTATAGATATTATTTTAAATAAATCCAAAGTCCAAATCAAGATTTAAATTGTCACAATAAATTCAAAATATGTTTTTCCAAAGATACTAATAGTATTAATTTTGAAAATAATAAATATTTTAAATATCTTTTTGAATAATAAAATATTAATATTAATAAATTTTAAAAATAGAATTATATATAAATTCATATGCAAGGAATATTTGCATAAAATAAACTTCAAGTAAAATACAAGTAATTATTATATATATTATTTGAACTATATAAAAAATAGAAAAAATATTTTACTAAAATATGTACGTTCGTACATATTCGCACTCGTCGAGCAAAAACAAAATTTTGTGCACGACGTACAGGACGACTACGCGACGTACACTACAAAATTTTAAATCCGTGCAAATTTTAATAAAAAAATATAGTAGAAATTTATGGGTTTTACATCCTACCCAACTGAAAAGAATTTCATCCTCGAAATTAAGAATTAGTACGGGGGTAAGAAGACACAAGGGTGTATCGATGGAGAACAAACAACGACAATGTTCTCACAAAAATCATGTCGTAAGAATCGTGATCTAAATCATAGAATTTAATATGGGTGTGGTTACGAGGGTCGCGAGTTAAGGAACGAGTAGAAGATTAAGGGTTTAAAGTTTAAATCAAGAGTATCATGCAATAGAAAATGATATGGTATCAAGAGAAATAAGTTAGAGACCTAGTAGGTTGAGGCACGAATAAGAGATCGATTGGGTTCATGCCTAAATTAAATGACTTGGAAGGTTCATGATAGCAAATATAGGGCCAAGAAAAAGGACGAGTGGTTTAGGGTGAGGATATAGCAACATCGAGTGAGAATGGTCATAGTCGATAGGAAGGCTAGAGGAAGTTCTAGTATAACCCCTTCGTCCTTCTAAAATAGGTGAAGGCGAAAGCAATATAGAGTTCGAAGGAGGCGTTATCGAATATGAATACTTGATTCAAAGACGATCGAATAATTTCAAAGGAATTGTCAAGGCAGTCGTGGATGGAATTCTAGGGGGCAAGTTTAGCTATATCCCCATCCACGTAGAACGATAGATAAAAGCGAACCAAAGTGCACTTGGTTGATCAGACCATTATGCACCGGTTATGATTAGACGATACGTTAGTGGGAGCTCTTCCAATAACATATGTCGTGAACAAGCTCAATAAATCAATGAACTTACAAATCTAGGTTGTAGTAGCAACATTTGTCAAGAGAGTAAAATTATAGGCACGAGAGTTTAAAATTGAGAGGGAGTTTAGCCGAACTCCAAAGGATCTAAGTCGTGTCATGTGTTGGTCTTTATACAATCGTCCTATAGTCTTCTGTCCAAGTCCTTGGTTGGCTAGACGGGTTAGGGTCCTCTAGATTCTAGAATCTAAGTAAACTTGTGAATATAGGTCACAAGTGCAAAGGGATTGCTAGGTCACAAGGCATTCTACCCAACTTAAAATTTAGCTAATGGTGTTTTGGGACAATGTCTAACTAGTAGGGGTCACATGTCTAACCTCTAGCAAGCACGAAGGGAGGATTAGAATAGGGATGGAAGGAATCAAGCAAGATGCAATTGATGAGTCAAACGGTAGATAAAATCTAGGAAAGAGGTCAAGTATGTGGATGAGATTCTAGACTTCTAATCCTATTCGCAGGTTTGCTTGGTACGGTAAAGTAACCAAACAATTTATCTTGACCTGCATGGGCAACCACAAAAACATGTAACGCCCTAGTCCCAAAATACGTAGGACTAGGAACGTAGACATGCCAGCCATATAATAAATATACGTAAGCTGTAAAATGCAGTAGAACCATAACTAATCTCATCCACACAAGAATAAATAAATGAAAGATATCATATAAAGATATTGAATTGTCTTGATACAATATGTTAGGCGGAGACAAATCCACTACCAACAAGTAAAGAAAAAATAGATGATGTACAAAAGAATGAATTTGGCAAGCGAAGCGAAGACGATCCAAATGCAATCATCCTCGAAGAAATGGAGATGAACACGGCTAGAGCTAGAACACCTGCGATAGACAATAGCACACACCTGGAGAGATAATCAGGTCCTCAGAGGGACGTAACAAGACACATAATATCATGCCATATAAACTGAATAAATATTGCTCAAATAAATAAGTCAATTGAATTATAACATGGTCCAATACACACCTATTGAACGAGCGTACCATCCCCTCAACTAAACAAGGATAGGAGATGGTAAACTAATTCACGGTGACGTATCTTTCCATGCTATGAATCCAATATTGTATCCGGAACCCAACAAGGTTCAATACCTTCTCATCGAAGTAGTAAGTCACACCAACAACCAAACAAGGAGAAGATGTGACGAACTAATCCGCGACAAGTTATTGTTCCAAGCCACGGTCAGATACAAGTACCCAAACTAAAAGTACTCATACCTAACGGATGAAGGTACCTAACCGTTCTAAGTGAAATGTAGTTAAGAACAATCCTTCCTACGCATGGGCCCTGGCTGAATAGGATCGGCATGGTCCCCCCTTGGGGCACTAGAGGCCCAATCAATAAGAGCATAATGTTCCACAGAATGTCAGTGACCGTTAGTAATCAAGGGTCATCATCCCCATATCTTCAGCACAGAATTCGGGTCACAAGGGAAAGTGCATCGAAGCCCATACTGTTTGCCATTGATTGTAAAAGAACAGAACAATTATCGGAGGACTGAACTTAGACTCACAATACAAACTTGCTCGTACAAAGAAAACCTAGGGACGAAAATCTAGGTACAACAGACTAAGTACGATTGTTTATTTTTGATTCTGGGGGGTGACGATAGAGGCTCGGAAAAGCGACGGCCGCTCTGCCTTACTCCTTGGACGATCGGTATGCAGCCTTGGCTCGGGAAAGATCTGCTCGGCATTGACGAAGAAAGGCTCTTCTTACTCTCCTCGGGTTGCTCTCCTGGCTTCTCTCTCTCTGTGAGTATCAAGAAAAGGGGGAGCTCTCTCTGTGTATATCTCTCTCTTCTTCTCTGTTTTTTTTATTCTTTTGTTGCCGACCTTTTTTACGTGGGAATGATGCTGGCTATTTATAAGAGTGGGGTGGGATCATTAGGGTTTGCTGATGATTATCTATTTGGAATGTCGGCGCTCCTTCATTCTATCTGGGCCCTTGATCCTGATCATAATGAATCTCGGCCACTAATACGGATAGCACCAAATCTTATGAGCAGTTAATGCTGACTGCTTTAAATCTTCGTAATTGATTATGCCAATATTTGATTGCTCGCCACGTGTCCTATTGACTTGATGATGAATGATATGCCCTGATCTCGGCAATTATGATGATGATGTCGAATATTCTCGTTGGAATTCTGTTGCATCTTCAGTGCCACATTTTTTTTAAATTGAAGATCCTGCCAGGGCCGCATAGGGTGACCAACACTTGAACCGCAGGGGGATACTACTCGTGAGCCGCATGAGTCAATGCCTCATCGAGCCGCAGGGGACGAACTTTCCGTAAGCCGCATATGCATAGTTTCTGTAGGCCGCATGAATTAGCGTGGTGTTGAGCCGCATAGACCGGGCTATGGGTGGACCGCATATGGCAGATTCTTGTTAATCATATTAGAGTGACTCCTCAATGAGCTGCATGAAGCTGTTCTCTATCCGAGCCGCATGAGACTTTTGCCACGCGTCAATCTAGGATTTTTTGTCAGATCGGGTCAGAGATTTTCTTCTTTTCCCGAAGAGTCTGTCATTATGGCAGAGCCACTATGATACTTTATGTCAGAGACAACCGTCGAGTCGTGTCAGAGCATTAAATGAGACCATTACTCCAGTGGCCAACTGTGGGGGGGGGTCACACGTGTCGTCAATTGAGCCGCATATTCCTGCTGAACCGCATTCATTCCCGAGCTGCATGAGTCTGAGGGTCTTCTTTTGGGCCGCATAGGGCAACTCCAGTATGAGCTGCATAGACTTGCTACCCAAAACTGCAAGGGCCATTTATGCCTTTATTCTAATATTTTCCATGCTTCTACAGGACCCCCCTTCAAAGTTTTCAATTTGTAAAATTGAAACACTTTGAATAAGAAGCATGGCCCTGTTCATGCCGCATAGGATGTTCTGTTTACCTGAGCTTCCTGGCTGCATTAGCATCTCGGCCGCATAGATTCTTCTGGCCGCATAAGCTCTTTGCCACGCGCCCTGACCACGTGAGCAAATCTTCATTAATTGCCTTCGATTTGATTTGACGCCGCCTTTTGGGGGAGGATCCCAAGGGTCGGTTTTGCCTTGACCGAAGCGTTCTCGCCTTTATTTTTGGAGGTGGCGTGTAATCCGAGGCATCTTTCTACTTTATTGATCGCCTATAAATAGGAGTTTTTTTAGCTCTTGGGGATTTCTTTACCTCCTTTCTTTGCTTGAATTCCCTGTTGCCAACTTCGCTCTTCGTTTTCCTTCTTCATCCATCGACCATGGCTCCCAAGAGATCTGCTGCATCGAAGGCCGCAAAGGGCAAGGCAGTTGCTGCTACGGCGACTGCGGCGACGAATGTAGTCGCTCCTCCGCCGGTTGCTGTAGGCGCTGTCCATCCTGATGTTCACCCGCCCATCGCTGGTAAGGGGGTCACTCCGAAAAAACCCTAACTGCTGCCATGGCTCTGTTGCATACTTTATGCATAAGCCACATATACGAGACGTATCGATGTGACCGCATAAGCAATTCACCCATTATGGTCGCATGAGCTTGTCATATTCGATCAGTGCCGCATGTATGTTTTCGACTTGGGCCGCATAAGCGTTGCTCACTTTTGAACCGTATAACTTGATGGTTTGTAGCCGCAGCGGTTTGTATGAGTCTGGCTTAGCCGCATGAATCTATAAACCCTTCTCAATCTGAGTTGTACGGACTTGGTTAATTCAGGGCCGCATGGGGCTATGACGCGCAGAGCCGCATGGACCTATCTGCTGATGAGCCGCATGAGGCTGTGGCAACCTGAGCCGCATAGACTTCAGTAATCTTTTCCAATACTTCTGTTTTCTTTGTTTGTTTTCTGACCTTGTTTCTTTTATCTTTTTCTAGTGAATCTGCCCGTGAATCCTGCGGTGGAACTTTTGGTTGGTTCAAATCAATTCACTTTGGGTGTGCGTCTTGACGACCTAATTAAGCATGTATTGAATCAGTTCCCTGTTGATGAGCCTTTGGAGAGGTTGAACGCCATCGAGAATCAGACCCTTCATTACCTACGTTCCATGATGAACACTGGGAGGCTGGATGGGAAATACCTGAAGCCTCTATTCCTCTTTGGAGATGCTCTAATCATAGGGAACTCTCGAGTGTTAGAGATTTCCGAGAACTGGTATTTCTCTTTGGACGGAGAGTCAATCCATATCCCTTTTATGGAACGCCATTATCCCTTATCGTGGTTCAACATGGTGCTGTTGAGCAGGAAGATGGTGTGCAACTTAACCCCTACTCAATCGGGGATGCTGATGGGCGACATCCATTACAATCCGAATATGCGGTCAGCGTACCCAGGTAAGGATCCAGTCCCTCGGTATATGATGGGTCTGGCCCCGGGCTCGTTTATGAATGCATACGGTCCCAACTTCTCATTTGCTCAGGCTGACACCTTCTTGAATCGGCTTGTCCGTAAGAAGTCCTATCCTGTTGGTAGGATAGCATTACCGAACTGGATAAACCCTACTTCTATGTGGGTCCAGTTGACTACCTGGGTCCTGCAGACCTACGGAACACTCTTGCGTGAGGTGGGACTTTATCATGCTGTTCGAGGGACTTGTCACGGGCTCCCTATTAATAAGCTGCTGTTCATGGCGCTCTTGGAGATGTATAGCTGGCGAACGGGGACATTCTTCTCACCAGTAGGGGAGCTGGGGCTTGCTCTTCATGAGATGTATACTGTCTCTAAACTCCCCTGGGGAAATGAGCCTTTCGAGGTGTATACCCCTTCGAATGAAGAGTTTGAGGACTTGGACCGACGATTCCCAGGTTTCGTTGCAGTATACCGGGAGTTACTGTGCCACCATAGTACTTGTCACCAGATGGCCATAAAGACAGCGGATAGCTCCGAAGGGACCGCTCCCCATACCACATCATGGATTAGTTACCTTTTCAAAGTTAGCCCTTCTGGTGGAGTTACTCCTCGAACTCCTAAGACGCACGTAGAGGTGAAGGATTTGATGTCAGGCGTCAAGAAGTCGCGGTCCAAGAGTGACATATTTGGGAGTCAAACTGACTCTCTCAGCTATTTTTACGATGGGACCACGCAGATGTCAGAGAAGGTGCTTCTGGCTGGCTTTTTGATGATATGGTTACGGAATTACGTCGTCTCGGGAGGAGCAGGTTCCATCGAGAGGATCGGTCGCCATTTTATTCTTCCTGCCGTTAAACTGGTGTTCGGAGTTAGGCTGGCCCTTCTTCCCGCCATGGTGTGCAGCATCCACCATGGTCTTCGGACCTTCTCATCCAAAGTTTTTGCGCGTAAGAAGACCTTGGATTTTGAGCGCGTAGAATTGGCTTTCCATTACTTGATGGCATGGTTGGCGATGCATTACAAGTCTTTGCTGGGACCCGGGATAGCGGAAGATGCTACGGATGAAGATGCTTTCCTCTTCAAATGCCATCGCCAGTCTTGGGAATACAATACTATGCCGTCTTGTCGGAGGGCGCTGGCGAGGGTAGATGGGTGTCACCTTTTTGTGTCTGTTCCTTCTTTTTCTGATGAGGATGTGAGTAAGGTACACCTTGATGGTACTGGACCTCCTCACTTTCTATCTCCGAATATGCTCACCAGGTTGCGTAACATCCGTCCTGCTCATTTGGTTTATCGCAACCGCGATAGGGTGTACCTGGAGTCTTACCTACCTAGTAGGTTTTCTCGGCAGTTCGGTTATAGCCAGTTATTCCTTGATCATCCCAATCCGGGTTTGGGCTTCGAAGGTAGTGTTCTTGATGGCGTCAGGGCATAGAATTATTATGATGCTTATCATACTCGAGCCAGCTTCTCGGTCACTGATGCTCAGACGCCAAGGGAAATTTTATACGTGGCTGCTTTGTATCATGTCATGGCGAACAAGCCTCCTATTAATTTTGATCCGAGTACCAGTTTTATCGTGGGTACAGGCTTAGAGGAGAAGCCAAAGGGGGCTAAGGCCAGAAAGCAACTAGCGCTTCAGACTCCTCTCCCTGAATCAGAACCTTCCGAGTCGGCTGGGGAGGAAGATGATAGCGAAGATTCTCTTTTTGATGGAGACGAAGAAGTAGCAGATCAATCGCTTCCCATCCCTGATGAACCGGCGGAGGGCCCATTGCTTTCTACAGAAGGTGGAAGAGTGAGGGAAGAACAGCTTCCGGCTGTGTCTGGTTCCTCACGTAAGCGAGTCAGGCACGAATCTTCTGGCAGTAGAGCGACTTTTTCCGTGAAGAGAGCTGCCGTTAAGTCTCGTGGATCGCTTAGTACCGAAAGGGATGACGGTACCGATGCTACTCCGGAGGTAAGGCTAAATTGGATTTATTTCTTTGTTGTAGTTCCCTTTCCTCTCGCAGATATGATTTAATCACTTTTCTTTGTAGGCGTCCGACGGACCGGGGTCTTCTGAACCATCTACTGCCTCCGAGGTTGATCCCGCTCTTGCTGTCTTAATCAGCGATATGTGCACCGCGGTCCTTTCTGCTGGGGCTCTCCCGGAGGCGGCTGGAAGTTCCCGGGTTGCTGAAGCATCAGCTCGGGGGAACGAAGGTTCCTCTGGGCCCGCCCCTGCGGTCGTTGAGCTTCGGCGAGATGACACCGTTCTCAGTACCTCTTCTTCCGGGGATGACTCTCTGATTCCTGATTCGGAGGTTATTGGTGAGGAGGTTGTGGTGGCTGTAAGCGAACCTCAGCCTCCATACTCCTCCATTGGTAAGATAGGCCATATATTGACTACCGAAGGGGCTTATTCGCTCTATCAACATATTCCTTTGGGTCAAGTCGATTCATGGTTGCCTTGGCCCTGCACGGTCCTGACCTTTTACCTCCCGCCGCGGATGTTCTCGGGTAGAGTTCGGCCGGCCATTATCCGGACGAAAGGAATGTTTCTTCTCCTCTCTCTCATGTTGAAGAGCCTCATGCCGTCTCCGGGCAGACGGGGAGGGAGTTGGCAATGGTTTCCGCCTCGTCTTCCGCTGTTGACACGGCTCCGGAAGTCGACTTCTCGACCTTGTCGAGCATCCAAATCCTGCGGGCTGCTGAAGAGGAGTTGGCCGCTGTTCAAGCATCTTTCCGTGCGGAGTTGGTTTCTCTTGTGGCAAGAGCGGCAGATTCCGTCGCGTCTTCTTCCGTGCTACCAGCCACACTCCCGCTGACACCGGTTTCCTCGGAGGCTCTGGACGAGGTGACGCAGGATGTGGTTGACAGCTTTTATCGCCACTTAGGGAGGGGTATAAACGCTGCCGTGGAACGGGGGGTCCCTTTTTCTCTGTCTCTACGGGGAGCTCGGGGCCAAATTGACACTCTGAAGGGTCTTCCTGGCGGGCTGGGGTTAGCAGCGTTCCTGGAGCCTAAGCTGACAGAGGCTGACCAGCTTGTGACCCAACTGCTGGCAGTACGGCAGGCCGGTTTGCCTGCTGCGATCGAACGAGAGCGGGGCTTCCTGGTTGCTGCTCGGGACAGGATCAAGCTCGCTCGAGAAACTGTCGGGCCAGCTGTGCAGGGGGATCTTGACAAGTTCTCCGTCTCCTATGACCGACTGGGTCGTCGGAGTCAGGCTTGTAGGGCCCGGGAAGAATCTGCCTCTCGTAGAATAGCTGACACGAAGGAGCGGATTCTCGCACTCCAGAAGGAGTTGGCCTTCTTAGAGTCAGAGCGGGAGGCTGCTCATGCAGAACAGGAGTCGATTGCTCGGGTGGTCGAGCGGATTTCTCGAACTTCTGCCAACTTGGAGTGATCTTTTAAGAAGTTCGAGGACAACTGGCAGGCCCACGTTCATCTGGAGGACCCGGCGGTGTTGAACCAGGAAGCTGAGCGTCGAGCCAAACAGAGGTTTGAGCGGTCGGTCGCCTTGATAAAGGACCGCCTTACGGTGTTATGTGCCCCGGAACAGTGATCCGCCATCTGTCTTCTTCTGTTTCTCTTTTTTTTTCTTTCATATGTGTATATTTTGATTTGCAAGGGATGTGATCCCCACTGATGTAGCTCCTTTGAATTTTGAAATAAATGAGCATGTTTCAACTCATCTTCTCTTTCTTGTTCTTGTGGTGTTCATGGAATTGGACTTGCTAGGGGATTATTTGTGGACTTGTTACCCTGGGCGTACCTTGGTTTTAGGTACGGATAACAAGTTTGATCAGGATGTCCGGGACAGCCACGACAAAATGGTCATGGATGTTCTCGGTACTGGGGAAAGGAATACCGTAGAGCAGCTGGGCTCCCGGGGTATGGTAGGATGGTGGATTTATGCTAAGAAGCTTAGCAAGGGATATTTGTGGACCTATTATCCTTGGCGTGCCCTGGTTCAGGATACGGATAATAAGGTGGGAGGAAGCCAGTCATATTTGCTCCGAGATTATGAGGACGTAGCAAACATGAGGGTTTTACCGTAGAATCTTCCTACTCAGAGGTAATGAGAACATGGTAGGGGGAGACTTCACGGAAGACTTTTCTATAATCAATAGTGGTCAACAGAGGACGTTTGTGGTCAACAGAGGACATTTGTGGTCAACAGAGGACATTTGTGGTCAACAGAGGACGTTTGTGGTCAACAGAGGACATTTGTGGTCAACAGAGGACGTTTGTGGACCTATTATCCTTGTCGCACTCCGGTTGTGGGTACGGATAATAGGTTGAAAGGGAACCAACATACTTGCTCAGAGGTAATGTGGACATGGCAAATATGGTGATTTCTTCGACGGAGCCTTCCCACTCAGAGGTAATGAGGACATGGCAGGAGTGGGCTCAATGAAGAAGGGGTGCATAGAACTACTCAGAGGTAGGAGGACATGGAAGTTCTATGCGAGGGGGCAGTTTGTTCTTGGTGGAAGTGAAAATGACTCAGAGGTAATGAGGACATGGTCGTTTCGGAAATTAGTGGATCGATTACCCTTTTTGTGCACTGGGAGTGCGGGTAGTGGATCATGAGGGAGGATCTCTTTCAGGAAGAAAGTTCAGAGGTATGATTATACGTGACTTACTATCTGGGAGAGTGACCGAAATGTAAGTACATAATTTAGATTTTCTAGAATATTGAGGAGATGAGAGTTCAGTGGCACCAGCGGGTGCATGGCTCGGTAATCTAAATGTTGTGGATGTGGGTTCAGTGGTATCAATGGATATATGACTCGATAATTTAGAAAATGGTGGGTGCGAGTTCAGGGGTACTAAGAGGGTACATGACTCGATAATTTGGAAAATGGTGGGTGCGAGTTCAGGGGTACTAAGAGGGTACATGACTCGATAATTTGGAAAATGGTGGGTGCGAGTTCAGGGGTACTAAGAGGGTACATGACTCGATAATTTGGAGAATGTTGTCTAAACATAGTATTTCTTCAGAAACTTGCCGTTGACGGGCAACATAAGCAAGTCCCCATTCTGCTTGGCGAGGCGGTAGGCGCCGCTGGAGAACACGACCTCGATGACAAATGGACCTTCCCATTTTGGCTGGAACTTGCCTGCGGTCTTGTGAGTCATGACCATTGGTCTCCGGACTGCCAGAACGAGATCGCCAACTTGGAATGTTCTGATTTTAACCTTCTTGTTGAAGGCTCCTGAGATACGTGCTTGGTATAGCTCGATCCTTTGCTGGCTAGGAGGCGCTTTTCGTCTAAGGCCTTCAACTCTTGTAATCGGCGTCGATAGTTATCATCCGTTGTCAACTGATAAGTGAGGGCGACGCGGAGTGAGGGAATCTGAGTTTCCTGTGGGAGGACTGCCTCACTCCCGTATACTAAAGAGAATGGTGTATTCCCAGTAGCTGTTCGAACCGTGGTGCGATAAGCCCATAAGCATTCGCCGAGCTTCTCGTTCCAGTCGCGTTTGTTGGAGGAGACAAACTTCTTGAGGAGTTTGATGATTGTTTTATTGAATGCCTCTGCCAACCCGTTTGCTGCCGGGTTATATGGTGTCGAAGCGAAATTCTGAATGCGGCGTTTGTCGCAGAATCGATAGAATGCATGGCTTGTAAACTGCGGACCATTATATGGATGATCCTCCGAGGCAGTCCGAAGCGGTAGATGACGTGATGCTTAAGGAAGCTGATCATGTTTGAAGTCTTAACTTCTGCGAGTGGGACGGCTTCCGCCCATTTGGAGAAGTAGTCGGTGATCGCAAGTATGAAGCGATGTCCTCGGGAGGAAGGTGGGGTGATTGGACCAATGATATCCATTCCCCATGCTTCGAATGGCCAGGATGCCACCGTTGGATGTAGAAACTCGGATGGTTGGTGAATAAGTTCGCGTGGACTTGGCAAGCCTTGCATTTTCTGGCATAGTCTATTGCGTCTGCCACCATCGTGGGCCAGTAGTAGCCCATACGGCGAAAGCGGTCCTGTAGCTTAGGGCCAGGCTGATGGGCCCCACAGACACCGTCGTGAGCTTCTCGTACAGCTTCTTTGGCTTCTGCGTTTGACAAGCACCGGAGTAATAATTCGTCGTAGGATCGTCGGTACAGCATCTTTGTCTCTGTGTCGTAGAAGAATCTGAGAGAACGCCGTCTGATGGAGGTGGCTTCCCTTGGATTCTCCGGGAGGATATCGTATACGACGAAGTCAATGAACGGCTGTCTCCAGTCTGGTGTTTTGTCGACCGTCTGGGCGGAATAGCTCGCTACGAATTGAATATTGTTCTTGGGACAGACCAGTTCGTGGCCTATCACCTCAACCGAGTGATGCGCTTGGTTCGGCACTGCTAAGGAGACGGCAAGGCCTGCTAGGGCATCGGCTTCGATATTTTGAAGTCTGGGGACGTGTTCGATGAAGAATCCCTCGAATGAGGAGATAATGTTGATTACTATTTGGTGGTAAGGGATCATGTCTTCATGGCGGACTTCGTACGACCCCCGAATCTGATTGACGATTAATTGTGAATCGCCGTATGCTTCGAGATATTCTACACCCAGCTCCTTTACGAGTTGGAGGCCAATGACCAAAGCGTTGTATTCGACCACATTGTTGGAACAGGGTTCCGTGAGAGAGTAGGCGCGATTGATCACTAGTCCGGTAGGAGAGATCAATACTACTCCGACCCCGACGACGATGTTTCCCTTGGGTCCGGTTCTTGAAGCGCCAACGAAGAACATCCTCCATATGTTGTCGTATGTGGTTGTATTAGAATCGGCGACCTCATCTGGGATTTCCTCGTATATTCTGGATGACCCCGATCCTGGATGGGCCGCCAAAAAGTCTGCCAGGGCTTGGCCTTTGACAGCCTTCTGTGGGACGAAGATCATATGATATGGGGATAGCAGTATTGCCCATGTAGCGAGGCGAGAGCTGAGCGCCCCTGGTTTAGTCATGAGGACCCTGAGGGGATTTACCCGTGAGATCACATGTATGGTTTGTCCTGTAACATAATGCCGCGTCTTTTGAATGGCGAATACCAAGGCGAGGCATTCTTTCTCCACGGCAGTGTATCGGTGTTCGGGCCCGACCATCATTCGGCTGAGGTAGTATATGGCCTGTTCGTGTCCTGCGTCATTATTTTGTGCCAGCAGGGCACCGAGGGAGTGTTCCATTGCTCGTACATAGAGCAAGAATGGTTTTCCAGGGACCGGGGCCACCAGGACTGGAGGATTTGACAAATATTCTTTGATGTCGTCGAAAGTGCGTTGGCATTCTTCGTCCCATACAAATGAGACTCCCTTCTTCATGAGGTATGTGAACGGCCGACATCGTCCGGAGAGATTGGAAATGAACCTTCTGATATAGGCTAGCCTCCCTTGGAGGCCTCTAAGTTCGTAGAGATTTTTTGGGGGACCCATCTCCATTATTGCCTTGGTTTTCTCAGGGTCTACATGGATACCCCGTGCAGTGATGATGAAACCTAAGAACTTTTCGCTGGATACGCCCAAGAACGACTTTGTAGGGTTCATCTTCAGATTGTGGGCTCGCATCAGGTCGAATACCGTTCTCAGATCTTGTAGATGATCCTCCTTACGGTGACTCTTGACAGCGATGTCGTCGACGTAGCATTCCACTGTTTTGCGCAAATGTTCTCTGAAAATAATACTCATAGCCCGCTGATATGTGGCACCAGCGTTCTTTAGACCGAATGGTATGACTGTGTAACAGTATGTGCCGATCGGTCGGTGTTCTAAATGATGTGTGCTTCTCATCGTCGGGGGACATCTTGATTTGATTGTATCCCGAGAATCCATCTATGAATGACATTCGTTTGAAGCCGCATGTGTTGTCAATCATAATGTCCGTGATCGGGAGGGGGAATTCGTCGGTGCCGAGGTTGACCTGCATAACTTCATCCTCTGTAGGAGGTTCTCTTAGCTCGAACCGCTTTTCCCATTGTGCGTCTAACTGTTAGGCCCACGGCTCAAGCTCGAGGATTTCAGGAATGTCCTCATCTTCTTCGTAAGCGTCGGCAAATGCCATGTTGACTGATAGGACTTGTCTGAATATGTCCCCAATGCTTGTGTCTGAGTCGGAAGTTGGTGACCCGGTTGAGTGTAACTGCCAATCACATTCTTTATCTGAACTCTCTGGAGTCATTATGGGAGTTACATACCCTAGTCCACATCGAGTTTTGCTATAGTAGTCCCGTGGTTTACCAGACGGTACTGGGGGCTTCAAAGGTAGTCGCCGTCCGGTACCGTAATTTAAGCCTGGTGTAGTTTCTAGATCATATCCTTGTTTCTGCATGAGGTATTTGGACTGGGGACTATAAAGGTATAGAGGCAATCTCCCGGCATCTGACCCAAGATCGACTTCTTTTATGGTGAAGGGGTACGGATCGTCTTTTCGGCCGAAGATAATCGGGTGGTCCCCTCCCTCGACTATTCGGTAAGCGTCTTCTGCCGGTGTGAGCTGGATTGTGGTATATACATTTGTCACCTGTGTGTGTAGGTGAGTGCCTATACCGTGGTCCATAGCATACATTGTACATAGCTTGTTGAGCTCGATATAATTCAAAGATAGCCCTTTATTGATAAAATAAGGTATCTTCTCGAGAGGGATTACATCATCCACGGAAGGGGTATCGGAGTGGGCAGCCATATACTTGGCTAATTCTGGTTCTTCTTCGGCCACCCCCTGTATAAGTGAAGACTGGGAGAGCGACCTAGTCAGCTTGATCTTCAGAGGCTCGACCGGAGGAGCAGGTCGTGGAGTTGTTGGTAGACTAGCAACCCCCAGCTTGGCATCTGACGTGGGGCGAGGAGTGGCTGGTTCGCTGGAAGTGTCAGACCTCGCGTCGGGGTGACGGCCCTTTTTAGGAAGACGTATTGTGAGCGGTCTGTCTCTTGTGGTGGTCTTGGTGTGAGCTTGTACCTCCTCTTCGACCAGATGCTTCTTTGATTTTTCGTACAGACAGGAGTCTGAGTAATAAGATTCGACCCCTTTGAAGGGATCGATATCAGCAAACTCTGTCCTCACGAAGCCGTGCTTATCGACATATTTGAAGCACTGGTGTAGCGTGAAAGGCACGATCATGTAATCGTGTATCCAAGGCCGCCCCAGAAGGATATTGTAAGAAGTGTCGGCATCTATGACGTAGCAGGTGACTTCTGATTGGAGATCGCCAATCTGACATTTCAAGCGAATCTTCCCTATTGGGTAGCTCCTGCCCGAATTGAAACCGCTAATGGCGGTGCTTGTAGGCGTCAGGCGATGCATTGGAATGCGAAGATGATGTAGCAGACCCTTCGGAATGATGCTTATGGAGGACCCAGGATCAATGTGCATTCGGTCTACCTTTACGTTGCCGATGTATCCAGTGTAGTACAATGGGCGATCGTACAGGTTAGTTTTGATGAGCATATCCTGCGGAGAGAAGACGATATTGGGCATTGCACCTGTACACGCACTATCTTGGAGATCTGTAGGCTGATTATCTCCCGTGAGGTTGACCTGAGCCAAGTATGCGTCGGCATTTTGGAGCGCCTCACTTAGAGCCGTGCGGACATCCTTTGAGAGCCTCAGGAGTTCATATAAGGACAATTTGGCCGGTATATTAGCCAATTGTGCCAAGATGTCGAAGTTGTAGGGCCTCTCCAGTCCCTGAGGTGTCTCCTTTCGGAGGGATTTGTCGAAGCGAGTCTCCTTCGGCCTAGGCTTGTCGGTCGTCGAAGGCTGAGCCGGTCCCAGAGTATCAGCGTCTGTGGGCTGCTGATCATTAGTCGGATTCTCGACCACTGGTTGGGCTTGTGCTCCAGATCGAGTAGTGACGGCTGAGACTTCCTCCTTCTATGTCGAGGCGGTGCGACAAGATCTGACCTTTCCACTTTTCTTTTTAGAAGGTAAAGTGGGCTGAGTCACCTCGTGGACTAGGCCCGGATGGACCCACATGATTTCCCCTCGTGATGTGGTGAGGGGTACTAGGCCGGGAGTTTGATCACGGGCAGGCGGAAGATTAGTGATTTCCATCGTTGCCAGAGGGATGGGTATGACACCGTCTTGAGTCTCTGTTGGAGGGAAATTACCGAATTGTACGGACACCATGTTGGCTGCTACGGTTACCTCCTCGAAGTCGATAGCCAGAGCGTTTGAATCGATGAGGTTCTGGATATACCGTTTCAGTTGGTAGCAGTCGTGTGTAGCATGGTGGACGTAGCGGTGGTAATGGCAGAACTTCGGATTTTCCAAATCAGCAGGCCGAGGTTCCCGCCTTGGTGGAGGAAGCTGAATTCTATCTCCTTGTATAAGCATGTCCAAGATAGGCTTGACGTGGCCGTCTTCGAAAGAATAAGTGATTTGAGGCCATTTTTTGTCTGCTGGCTGTGGCTCGGGCTTCTGGGCTGTATCGGTCACCATGGCCTGCTTGCCTTTGTTGTCCCGGTTGTTGGAGGGGCTACCCCTATTGTCGTTGCTGGCGTTGGGATGCTTCCCCTTGTTCTCTTCCTCTGAGATATGCAACCCCAGTTGGCGAGCTTTCTTCAATCGTTCCTCGGCACTTGTAGCGCTGATGATAAAGGTCTTCCAGTCCTTGAATTGACTTTCGCCCATCCAGAGACTAATTGTTGGGAGTAGTCTCTTTTGGCAAATTTCAATCAAGGAAGAGTCCGGGTTGCCAGATGGTAACTTCATTGCGGTTTGACGAAACCGCTCAACATAATTCCTTGTCAGCTCTTTCTCTCCTTGGACGACGTCCATGAGGGTAGACATCGTGACGTCCTGCCCTACCTCATAGAACCTCTCTAAGAACAAGCGCTTGAAGCCAGCGAAGGAGTGGATGCAATTATCTGGCAGGTTGCGGTACCAATCGAAGGCGACTCCTTCCAGTGCCCCAATGAATAACCGTGTGAGGATGGCGTCATCATAGGGAAGATGGTCGGTAGTGACCTCAAAGTAAGTGATGTACCGGCTTGCTGAAGTCTTACCATCATATGGGTTGATATTGAACGGCTTATATCTTGGGGGAAAGGGCACATCCCTCCATTCAGCTGGGTACGGTTACCGTATTGTGAGGTCTTGAGAATTTTCTCGGGCGTGGAACATCGCTCGAAGCTCCTGAACCTCTCTCCTTACTTCTCGGGCCTCATCTGTCGCGGTAGGGGCCGTTATCTCGGGAGCATTATTGCCCGGGTTTGGTACTGCTGAATTTGAATCTATGTTGTTCGCGGGACCCGTGCTTGTCTGGCCAGGTGTCACTCCCTGCAGAGTAGGCAGTGCCGCTTTGATTTCGTCTACAGACTTGACCAAGGCATGCAATATGGCCTCCAACGTGTCGATGTACTGGCGATCGCTGGAACCGCCTTGATTGCTGTCTGTCATGAATACCGTCTTCACATGAGGATTGACGGAGGGAGTGGTGGAGGATGTACCCTCCGAGTCGTACCCATGCGTCGAGAAATCATCTGGATATGTGGGGATGTTTTCTTCAGGTTCGGACTCGGAAGGAACACTATTCCCAGCTTCGGAGCTTGCTTCGTCTAGAGAATCATGGATGTCCTTGGGGACATCGGTATCTGTTGTACCCGATGGGAGGGTTATTTCTTGGGGTTCGTCTCCTTGAAACATTGGATTATTGTAGATGTTTGAAGGAGTACTACCCCCAGCTCCGACGACCCCCAGGGTCGGGGACGATGAGCCTCCTGTTGCAGCAGATTTTGTCTTTGAACGGGTGTGTTGGTATACTCCAGTGGATGGCAACCGTTTAGCCGACAATTTCTTAGCTGTAGTGGTCGATATCTTTGGACTGGAGATGCTTGTCTTCTTCCCTCTCCCCTCCACGGGGACTTTTCGTGCGGAATTACAGGAGGCAACGGAAGGTGCCTCGTCTTTCGAGCTCGGATGTTGTAATATTTGGAAGACGGATGGCCGGTCTTCCGTTATTGCCGTGTTGTGGCAACAGCAGTTGACGATAATCTGGGTGCAGTGACGTCCCTGTGAGGACTCTCTGTACGCTGAGGCTCCTTCTCTTTCCTTGCGTTTGTGGAGGATAGCTTCACGCAGGTCAGAGGAACCACTTTGTCCGTTTGCCGTCGGGGGCTGGACTCGAGTGGTTTTATACAACTTCCCGTCAGAGGCCCACGTGATACTCAGCGGGACGCCCCGATAGTCAGAAGTTGGGGCAGCTGTCAGGACTTGATGAGCCCGCGCTGCCCTAGACTTTTTCTTTTTAGCACTTGTGGGTGCGTAATAGGAAGAGTCCACATTAGGTATCACAGAGTCTGGATTTTCACTTAGAAAGTGATCAGAGTTAGGCCCGCATGAGAGTCGGTCAAAAACTGATCGAGAGAAGCGCGGTAGAGACGCTATGCGGCTAGCGTTGGGTGCCGTGCAGGCTATCTGCATGCGACTGTCTTCTGTTGTGGGATGAGTTCTTATGCGGTTAGGAGTCACGGCCGTGCAGGCTGTCCGCATGCGGTTGGCATCTGTGGCCGCATGGGTTCTCTGCAAGCGGTTGACTTTACTAGCCGCATGAATCTCGTCCATGCGGTTGGGAACTGTAGCTGCATAAGTTATACGGCTGACAGAAGTGGCCGCATGAGTTTTCTTCATGTGGTTGACGGTTGTGGCCACATGGATTTTCTTTCTGCGGCTAATACCCCTCTGTGGTTCAGGTTGAGCAGAGACCCTCTTTGCTCCTGTAAGTCCAGCATCATAGTATTTTCTTCTGCCGGACTTGGGGACAGCAGAGGTGTCTGCGATCTGAAGTGGGGCCGCAGGAGAATCTTTCTCGCCGTCTTGAGCGACCGAGGGTATCCCATCGAGGGCTTGGGGAGGAGCAAATGACTTTGGCCTCCACTCTTTGCGAGCCTTCGTAGTGCGGGTGCATTTCTGGACCGGGCCAGCGCTGCCTTCAGAGAACATCTCTTCGAACGCCTGTTGGTCGAAGCGGACGACCATCTTCTGTTGTGTGAAGCCAAGTTTGGCTGCATCCGATTGCGTCACCAACTCCTCAGCCGTGGAGAAGTTAGTCCCCAGCAGAGTCGCCATCATGTTTGCCATTGATTGTAAAAGAACAGAACAATTATCGGAGGACTGAACTTAGACTCACAATACAAACTCGCTCGTACAAAGAAAGCCTAGGGACGAAAACCTAGGTACAACAGACTAAGTACGATTGTTTATTTTTGATTCTGGGGGGTGACGATAGAGGCTCGGGAAAGCGACGGCCGCTCTGCCTTACTCCTTGGACGATCGGTATGCAGCTTTGGCTCGGGGAAGATCTGCTCGACGTTGACGAAGAAAGGCTCTTCTTACTCTCCTCGGGTTGCTCTCCTGGCTTCTCTCTCTCTGTGAATATCAAGAAAAGGGGGAGCTCTCTCTGTGTATATCTCTCTCTTCTTCTCTGTTTTTTTTATTCTTTTGTTGCCGACCTTTTTTTACGTGGGAATGATGCTGGCTATTTATAAGAGTGGGGTAGGGTCATTAGGGTTTGCTGATGATTATCTATTTTGAATGTCGGCCCTCCTTCATTCTATCTGGGCCCTTGATCCTGATCATAATAAATCTCGGCCACTAATGCAGATAGCACCAAATCTTATGAGCAGTTAATGCTGACTGCTTTAAATCTTCGTGATTGATTATGCCAATATTTGATTGCTCGCCACGTGTCCTATTGACTTGATGATGAATGATATGCCCTGATCTCGGCAATTATGATGATGATGTCGAATATTCTCGTTGGGATTTTGTTGCATCTTCAGTGCCACGTTTTTTTTTAAATTGAAGATCCTGCCAGGGCTGCATAGGGTGACCAACACTTGAACCGCAGGGGGATACTACTCGTGAGCCGCATGAGTCAATGCCTCATCGAGCCGCAGGGGACGAACTTTCCGTGAGCCGCATATGCATAGTTTCTGTAGGCCGCATGAATTAGCGTGGTGTTGAGCCGCATAGACCGGGCTATGGGTGGACCGCATATGGCGGATTCTTGTTAATCATATTAGAGTGACTCCTCAATGAGCCGCATGAAGCTGTTCTCTATCCGAGCCGCATGAGACTTTTGCCACGCGTCAATCTAGGATTTTTTTGTCAGATCGGGTCAGAGATTTTCTTCTTTTCCCGAAGAGTCTGTCATTATGGCAGAGCCACTATGATAATTTATGTCAGAGACAGCTGTCGAGTAGTGTCAGAGCATTAAATGAGACCATTACTCCAATGGCCAACTGTGGGGGGGGGGGTCACACGTGTCGTCAATTGAGCCGCATATTCCTGCTGAACCGCATTCATCCCCGAGCCGCATGAGTCTGAGGGTCTTCTTTTGGGCCGCATAGGGCAACTCCAGTATGAGCCGCATAGACTTGCTACCCAAAACCGCATGGGCCATTTATGCCTTTATTCTAATATTTTCCATGCTTCTACAGTAATCAATAAATATAAACATACAAAGGATAAGATCAAGGACTACGGAATCGAGATCCATAGACTTTCATGTTTACTTGAAGATGTTAGAAACACTACACCCATAGAAAATACTGAAGAGGTATCCAAGCTTAAATTAAGCTTACACAATGCCGAATCAGTTATTGAGAAACAAACACTTAAAATTACGGCTTTAAACAAAGAACTTATTGAAGAGAAAAACAAGTTCAAAATTGCTACAGGCAGAATATACGGTCTTACTGCTAAATATGATGAGTTGAATGATGTCTCTAAGAAATTAGAAATTAAACTAGGCAAGCAGGTTATTCAATCGCAAGTTCAGTCTCATAGTCACAACACGTGCCAACTCAACACAAAAAGGCACGTCACCACAAAAACAGTCATCCACATGCTACACAAAATCATGCTTTCATGTACACCTATTCACATGCAGCACGTAAGACACATACACGTAATCATTATCATCATCATGCTCTTGCACACAATCACTATAATTATTATAATTACCCTGCTGCTGCACACAGTCACCATACTCACTCTACTGTTGCACATAGTTATCATCACCCTATTTATAGACATCACTATCAACATGCTTCTAGTATAAACATACATGCTAGATGTACATATTGTAACCTACATGGATACATTCCTCCATAATGTACGATTAGGAGATTAGTTGATAGAAATATATATGCATGGGTACCAAAGTCTAACCTCTTAGGACCCAAAAGAATCTAGGTACCAAAGGTCACATCTACTCGTGGTGTAGATGGACCTTCCATCTTCAACTAGAAACAAGTGGATTGTCGATAGTGGATGCTCACGATATATGACTGGAAATGCAAATCTATTCGCAATACTATCGATAAAAAAGGAAGGATATGTTTCCTTCGACAATAACCTTAAAGGCTACATCATAGGAAACGGTACAATTGGTTGTCCTCCCTCTCATGTCATTAACGATGTCTGTTTAGTAAGCGAGTTAAAGTATAACTTGCTCAGCATTAGTCATCTTGCCGATCACGGTTATGATATTAACTTCGGGAAAACAAAATGCTTTATCTATGATCGATCAACTGGAGACATAATTTTTGAGGGGATAAGAGAAGATAACATTTATATTTTCTATTTATCTAGTGATACTAACAGTGCAGGAAGATGCCTTTACGCTCACAAAGACGAAAAGCTCTTATGGCATCAGCGTCGTGGTCATGCCAACATGGATACTATATACAGATTATCCACCAAGAAGCTAGTCAGAGGACTGCCGGATATCACATTCAAGAAAGATACGGTATGTGCCGAATGTGAAAAGAATAAGGCTACAAAATCTTCCTTTAAATCCATAAACACTGTAAGTACTACCCGACCTTTGCAATTACTTCATATGGACTTATTTGGTCCTAGTAGAGTAGCCAGTCTTGGCGAAAAACTCTACGCTTTTGTTATTGTAGATGATTTTTCAAGATTTACATGGGTTTTTTTTTCTTACAAACAAAAGTGATACAATTTATGTTTTCAAAGTATTTGCTAAAAAGGTCCAAACCGAAAAAGGCTACATGATTACTCGTATCCGAAGTGATCATGGTGACGAATTCGAAAATTCTAATTTTGAAAAGTTTTGTGATTCAAATGGTTTTAGTCATGAATTTTCGTGTCCAACAACTCCTCAACAAAATGGTGTTGTAGAGCGGAAGAATAGAACTCTTGGCGATATGGCTAGAGTTATGCTAAATCAATTCTCTCTTCCGAAATACTTGGGCAAAAGTTGCCAGCACAACATGCCATATTTTGAATATGGTGTTGATTCGACCTATTTTGAAGAAGACACCCAATGAGCTTTGGTTTGGTAGGACTCCTAATGTTTCTTATTTTAGAGTGTTTGGTTGTCGCTGCTTTATCATTAATACCAAAGACAACTTAGAAAAATTTGATGCCAAAGCTGACGAAGGTATTCTTCTTGGCTATGCGGCTAAGAGTAAGGGATATAGAGTGTTCAACAAACTCTCCATGATTGTTCAAGAGTCTACTAATGTAACTTTTGATGAGGACAATAGTACATCAGTTATTTCCGACGACGATGATGAACTATCTACTTCGACATCTAAAATGCAACGTCTGAAACCTGCTCTCTGAAGGAATTACCAAAGAAGTTCCAATTCACTCCCTCTCATCCAAAGGACTTAGTAATTGGTGAAATATCAAAAGGGGTAACTACTCGATCCTCTGTAAGAGACACTATAGCTAGCACTGCATTCATTTCTCAAATAGAAACGAAAAACATTTTAGAAGCTTTTAATGATGAATTTTGGATTTCTGCGATACAAGAAGAACTCAACCAATTTGAGAGAAGTCAAGTTTGGGAACATGTTCCTAAACCTACTGGCCACTCAATAATGGCACTAAATGGGTTTTTCGTAACAAAGTAAACGAGGACGGTTCAGTCACTCGCAACAAAGCTCGTCTTGTAGTCCAAGGATACAATCAGGAGGAGGGCATCGACTAGGATGAGACGTATGCTCCTATAGTCCGACTAGAATCCATTTGGATACTTTGCGCATTTGTAAATTTTTAAAACTTTAAACTTTTCCAAATGGATGTGAAAAGTGCTTTTCTAAACGGTTTTACCAAAGAAGAGGTTTTTGTCAAACAACCACCTGGTTTCGAAAATCACAAATTTTTCGACCACGTTTTTAAACTTAGGAAAGCTCTCTATGGCCTCAAACAAGCTCCTCAAGCTTGGTATTATCTTCTGAGTACTTTCTTACTAGATAAGGGTTTTTCAAATGGGAAAGTCGACACTACACTATTTTTAAAATCTCTTGATGACACAATTCTTTTAGTACAAATAAATGTTGATGATATTATTTTTGGGTCTACTAATGAGGGTCAATGCAAAGAATTTGCCAAGTGTATGCAGAATGAGTTCGAGATGAGTATGATGGGGGAGCTCAACTACTTCCTTGGATTGCAAATCAAACAACTCTCACAAGGCGTCTTTATCAGTCAATCGAAATATGTCAAGGACATGTTGAAGAAGTTTGAGCTTGACAGCATCAAACCGATCAGCAACCCTATGGCTACTACCACAAAGCTGGAACCTGATGAAAGCGTCAAACCGGTCGATCAACGTAAGTATCGAGGTATGATTGGTAGTTTATTATATTTAACTGCTAGTCGCCCCGATATTATGTTCAGTGTTTGCTTATGTGCTAGATATCAAGCCAATCCTAAGGAATCACACATGACCGCAGTTAAGCGTATATTTAGATATCTTAAAGGAACTACTACGTCAGGCTTGTGGTATCCCAATACCACTTCTTTTGACTTAATCGGATATTCTGATGCTGATTTTGTGGGATGCAAAGTCGACCGTAAGAGTACCAGCGGTACATGTCATTTGCTAAGAAAGGCGTTAGTCTTATGGTTTAGCAAGAAGTAGAACTCTGACGCACTATCCACAATAGAAGCTGAATACATCACAGCTGGTCGTTGTTGTGCACAGATTCTGTGGATGCGGCAAACCCTTGAAAACTACAACTTATGTTTCAAGCACATACCTATTTTTTGCGATAACACTAGTGGCATTAATCTGACCAAAAACCCAGTTTATCACTCATGCACTAAACACATAATGATTAGACATCACTTTTTGTGTGATCATCAACAACAAGGAACGATTAATTTAGAATTCATAGACACTGAACATCAGCTAGCAGACTTCTTTACCAAACCACTGGCCAAAGAGTGCTTCAACTTTCTTTGTCGTGAATTAGGAATTTTGGATGAAACGGTCATAAAATAAATTGGCCTGCATAAATAACGATTATGACATATATCTTTATGGTGACATTGCTATGGGTACAAGCCGAAAGGGTCCTTCTGACAACAAGGCATAAAAGCCTAAGCGACACGGTGTACTAGTCTTCGGACTACCGCTAGCTGGGATCCGACCCCTACAGCTAACCCATGGCAGTTTTGTCGTAATGATCGCTGTCTTAAATCCTTATTCATTATATGGTTTAATTACGTTTATGATTTAGTTAATTCAAACTTTCAAATTCTATTCATTTTCATCACAAATTAGCCATTTTTTAACCTTTCCTGTGTTCTGTGCCCATGGAGGCAGAGTTCGGGTCGAACTCTGTGTCCTTAGTCACAGAACCTTCTCTGCTTCTCAGCCATCCATTGTTTTGATCTGACGGTCCAGATTTAACCCGCTTGGCTGCTCCTAAACACCTTAAACCCGAGAGACAACCCTCTCTCTTCATGTTCTTCTTCCATCTTCCTCCAAACACAATTTTCTTAAACCCTAACCCTAGAAACTCCACATTTAGGGCTTTTTTTCTTCCCAAACTCAAGTTCTCAAGCGTTTGGGAGGATCTCTTCTATTTTTTCTTATTTGTGTGAGGTATAATTTTATGTTCTTCTCTATTTTCTTTAAATTTTCAAATTTTCCATGGCTCCAAGACTCTTTAGAAGAGACAAGAGAAGATGGAGTGAAGGTGCATCGTCTTCCAATCTTTTTCTGCCTCTTGCTCCTCCAATACATCCACTTTTTAATCCACCACAACCTCATGACCCCAACACACTAAATGAACAAATTTTTATATTATTGGAGGCTTCCAATGAATGGTTTGCCGATTTTCTTTCATGGAGTGTGCATGCGGGTCATCCGATTAATTTTGCTATATTTTTAGCTTATGATTTATTGTTCCATGATCTTTGTTTAGATGAATTAGTTTCTACATCATCTATTATCTATTTGAATGCTATCCAAATGTTCTATTGTAATCTAACCTTTGATGACACACGGATCTATTCTCGTGTCGCCGGTATCGACATTACTTTTGATGATTTTAAGCTTGCGGAATATCTCGAGATCCCGGAACCCAATTTTTGGAAGAAAATTGTCGATGCCCGCAAGTTTCAATTCCCCGATGGATCATCACTTGAAAGATTCAAGGATGATTTGTGTACTCCCAACACTCGTCCATGCAAGCTACTGGCTAAATATCTTAACCCGTATTTCTATGAACTTCATCGTATCATTTTCTCCATGATCTTGCCCAAAGCGGGATCGGCCGATGAAGTATCTTATATTGAGATCTTTGCACTTTATTATCTCCACTTCCATGTCCCTTTTAACTTTTCGCGCACTACGATGGACTGGATGATAAGTGCACGGAAGAGACCTCGATCTTTGGTCTACGCCCTCTATTTGCCCATGATTTTTTGTACGTTCCATATTTCCCTTGATGAGTGCCAGTTCCTTCCTGCCCCTGCCTATCTGTCTAAGGCACGACAGCTTCTAGCAGCTGTTAAGTCTCCTGTTGAGTCAGAGCATTCTGAGTCTGATGCTCAGGCTGATCCTCCTGCTCTTGGCCAACCTGCGCCCGAGCCACCTGCTACTCTTGAGTCCATTCAGGCTATGCTATGTGATCATTTTCCCTTGGAGGACGATCGCTGGACTCAGATAGATTATCACACCACCTTACAGATGACGGCCATTAGAAACATCCTGCATGATATCCAGTACTCCTTAGCTTCTCATCTATGGTGTCTTACCCCATGGTATAGGACCCTTCTCGCGAAGGTTATCGTATCGAAGACACCTGGGTTATGAGGTATTTGGATCCAGATGCAGCGTTTGTTGATCTTCGTCGCTCTGCCAGCGACCCATCTGACTCTGCTGGACCTTCCTGTGCAGTGATCCATTTTATGATGCTGCTGATGCTTAGGATTTCTTTTGTTTATGCACTTTGTCATTTTCATTCAGTGGTTATATAGTTGAACTCTTTGCTTTGTACTACTTTATAATTATATGGTTTCTATTTGGATTATTTGCTAGTTATCTCTTACATTAGATATGAGCCTTGGTTGTGTGATTTCATATTTTCACCATGGTTATGTTTTTATGGGGGAGCTTCTATTTTATTTTGCTAAATGTCAAAGGGGGAGAATATTTTATATTTGCTTAACTATTTTGGATAAATACTTGTGTGCTACGTATTGTTTGACTAGTACTTGTATCAGGACTTCTCTATTTACGGGGGAGCCGAAATATCTATCTACGGAGGAGCTATAAATGTGTCCAGGTATGAATATTGTGACACAAATATCGCAATTTTCTTAATTATCAAAATGGGGGAGATTGTTGACCTAAACTGGACTGCAGTCAACCTAATCTTGATAATTAACAAATCGATATTTGACATGATACAACTTGACACATAAATCGTCATCAAAGCTACAATTCAGACGACTAACACATATCAAGTCAGACAATCATCATCGACGACTGCTCGACGAATACTGCTGGAACTTGTCATCGAAGTCTGTAATTTTTATATTTTTATTGAGTCTAGACTATTGTACGTTGAGTCGTACTGAGTACCTCAACCATAGACTAGATAACCAACAAGCTCCACAAAACAAAAAGCCAGTCTTCCAAAGCCCAACAAAGCCCATGAGCTTTATGTCTCCAAGGAGGCAGAGTTCGGGCCGAACTCTGCCCCCACACAGAGTTCGGGCCGAACTCTGTCTCCTAGTTTCCAGGAAATAATTTTTAGGGGTTGCTCATTGCTAGTTGTCCAACGGCCATAATTTTTAAATTTTGGACAAAGTTCTGGCCGAACTCTGCCTCCCAGAACTAGTATATATAGGCACTATTTTCTCCCATTTCAAATCATCCAATCTTCTCTTCTCTTATACTCTTATAGCCTATACATCCTAAAGAGCCATACTCTTCTCATCTACTAGCTATAAAACATTCCAAGCCTACAAGGTGTACGGTGCGAGTCAATTAGAAGTTTTGTGCAAGAGTCTTGAAGAAGTCACTGGAAAAATTCTATGTTTCTCCTCAGCGATCTTTCAAGAAGTTGGCATGCTCTTCTGTTTAAAGGCACATGGTTGTAAAGCTATTTCATAAATAGTGGATTTCAATCATGAGCTAGAGTTCTCAGGCCTGGACTAGTCCTCCATGATGGAAACCAGGTTAAAAATTGTTGTGTCTGCATATCATTTTTGATCTTTATTTAATTTCCATAATTATACTCTGATTAGTCATTTACTAGTTGGGATTGAATAGAGTTGAATTTTTAATTGATCATTATTGTCACAAGTACTCTATTCACCCCCCTAGAGTTATCTATACATCTTCAGAAGTAGTAGGCTTATAGAGAAGAGATATAAAAGTGAATTGGTGTATTGAAACGATCGAAAGCTTTCTCTATTTATAGTTTTTCCAAAGGCAGAATTCGGGCAGAATTCGGACAGAACTCTATGAGAAAATCTCGGAAAGATCCATAACTGCAGGAGGACCAAGTTCAAAATCCAACGTCCACTAACCGAACTTTAGTCGAATTCGGGCCGTACTCGGGCCAAATTCTGTTGGAGTTCTGTCAGGGTTCTTGCAAATTGGTTTTGGACTTTTTGAAAAGTCAAGCAGTTAGGAAATAGTTTGGGCTTTTGTAAGTGGGCTTGTTTTTAAAATGAAAGGATATTTTAAAAACATTTCTTGGGTAGCCTATTTGCCAGTACGTTGCAGTTTACATCGTATTCCTAGACTCAATTAATATAGAAAATACATTGACTAAATAGGAAAAACTATAGTCCTTTGATGACGCCTTTCTTCTGATATTTGAGCAAACATGAAGATGCCTTTTTTCTTGACGACAATCATCCAAAGATAAACAGATCTAGAAATCTGAATACCTTTCGGTGGCTTCGGCCACGAACTCCCACGGGTGGCGCTGTCCCCTCGACCCCTGTCCACCGACCGGGCAGCGGAACCCCCGATGCGAGGCCCCGGATAGGTCGTTGGGCGGTTCAGAGAAATCTCCTTGTATAATACCGTCTTTGGCCTATTGCATATGTCCTCGTTTGACAAAGCTTGATCATGCTTATTGCATGTCTAAAAAATGTTAGACGAACAAAACAATAAGATAGAAGCATAGCAATATGATATAGAACATTTAGGACAATGTTAAGTTTAAGTGGCAACATGATAGTAATTACATAAATATTAGTGATGTTATTACGGTAAACTTAATTGATTATCCATATTCAAAAATATTATATAATTATTGGGCTACCATATCAATCTTGCTAGTGCCTCTAGCCCAGACCTTTGTGTGGTCGCTTTCCGAGGAGAGATGGAGGAACAAGTGTTTTGGATCCATGGGTGCAACTTTGTACACCGAAGTGAGGCCCCAGCTGGCGATCACTTCCTGAATACTAGACCATTTTGGGCATCCACTGGAGAATTTTAGAACAAAGGTGTACGGGAACGAAGCCGACAAGGATAAGATTTCCGAAGACGAAAATGGCACCAATATTTTTTGAGTACCCGACGGCTGCACGAATTCAATTTCTGGCAACTCTATGGTAGGTAAAGTCAGGGGTTGCTTGGAGGTGTGATCAGGGCAAAGTTTATCCGCATAAGAAGGCACAGGGTGGGGAGTGGTAGTGACGAGGATGTTGGGCTCTGCCGTCGACTTAGATGGCATCGGGACTAGCATATCCTTAGTCTGGATGGCGTCGAAAGAAGACAGCGTACAACTTGCAGAGGCTACTGTCGGGTTGTGTCGAAAGGGGTCTCTCGACTGCACCAAGGTAGGGGGTCCTCGGGGCGGACGTCGGACAGGGCCCGATACATCAGGAGAGGTGCCAGCGTTAATAAGTCTGCTAGCAAAGAGGGGCGAGGTGTGAATGGCATAGCTTTCGTAGAAGCTAGCCCAGCCTCAAAAGAGGGGGCGTGAGAGGAAGTTGGCACAGCCTCAAAGGAGGGCGCCAGGATATTGGAGTGTGCGGACTCCAAGCGTGGAGGGTCCAGCTGCGCCAACGAAAAATAGTACGCCACTCGGCAGAAAAGTTTGTGCGCTAAGCGCATCGGATCCCACAGCAGGGTAGAGGAAGCTCCACGCACCAGTCAAACCGGACCCTACACCTGTGGTCCTGACGCCAGCTAGGGACAGGACACCCAGGCTCACAAAGTTATTACCGTCCAAATGGGGCACCCAACCCAATGCAACTGCAGGGAAATTCGATGTTCAAACCCAACACATAGAAGGGACGGGCACAGAGAACGAGGAAGGCTCTACTCCCAAGGTGACCGAGGGAGGCCCAGCCACGGCTCACCGAGGGCCACCGGTCGGCAACTGGGCGTGAGAGGTAGGGAAGGGAGTGAGGGTGGATGCTGGCCCGACGAGGACAGATCCGGAGACAGGGGCCAGCAAACTGGGAGTCCAGATAGAGGAAGGGAGGGGGTGGCCGTAGGAGGAAGGGACGGGGAAGGACCGGCCGATCGGAGGAGGAGCTGACGGAGGCGAGTCCGGCGGCAGACCTACGAGCGCGAGAAGGTTGGGGGGCCACGGGGCTGCCCGAGGAGCTAAGGGAGGGGACATCACGTGGAAGAGGATGTAGGGGAGGACGAGGGAACGCCGGCCACCAGGAAGGAACGTCGGCCACCGGACTAGGCGGGGGGGGGATGTCCCCGCGAGGACACCCAAGCACAGGGTGGAGGAGGAAGCATCATTTTATTATATATATATATATATATATATATATATATATATATATATATATATATATATATATATATATATATATATATATTGGAAAATAAAACCTTTATTGAATGATAGACGCAAAATGTCGAAGCCTATACAAGTAAGCGCGCCTTGCGCGAAAACCGACCCAAAACAAAGAGTGAAGCACAAGGTATTGCTCACAAACGGTACGAGCACCGAGCATCAGAAGGTTAGGCGAGCAAAGCAAGGTCCAAAAGGACCCGTGCCCCTGCCCCTGTCAGAAGTCCAGGGCGGCCCAAAACTGGTTCGAGGGGTGAGTGCAACACCTTCGCCTTTTGAAGATTTGCCGAACCACCTCTCTGTACAATTGAGGAAGTGGGAATTGACGGCCTTCGAATCTGAATTTGTTTCTTTTTTTCCATAAAACCCAAAGAGCGGCGGCAGCAACAATCTGATGCCCGTGAGAAGTATTCCAGCTGGCCAGCAGATCGTTGATGCCCCCGGACGTGGGGGCCATTTTGTACCTGTATTGAAGGTGATTCCAAATGTTAGAGATAGAATCCCCAGAGAGCAGAACATGATCGACGAATTCTGGTTGGGGATCAACACAGCAGTGGCATTTGGACACCAGACTAAAGCCGAAGGATTTGACGGCATCGTCCGTTGGAAGTTTTCGACGCACGGCACGCCAGATGAGAATGGACTATTTTGTTGGAATGTACGTGTGCCAAAATATGGCGGAAGGGAAGGTCGTGACTTGAGGGCCTCTGCAGATAACTCTGGCTGAAGCTAGGGTGAAGATGCCACCCTGGTTGGGGGACCACCTGAGCACGTCATGAGCGTCATTGATCGACAGATGAGAAGCAGCCAGGCTTGCCAAGGCCGCCGGGCCAAGCCAATCATGGACCTTGTCCCAATTCCACCCTGATGCGTCTCCATCCCATAAGTCACGGATCTCGCACTGTGACGGGGTAATAGCGTTGGGCCTGAGGATATCGTCCTCCAACCAGCATTCCTTGCAGGCCTGTGATTGACCATTGTCCAGGGTCAGGCGTAAGTGAGATTCCGCAAGGTTTCGGCCCCGGATGATGCGCCGCCACGACGCGGGGGATCTGTTGTTGGCAGATGCCTCTGTTAAGTGACAGAATCTGGAGTATCTCCTTCTCATAAACCTGGTCCAAATCGAGTTTTCAGAGCGGATTTTCTACCACAACTTTGCCGAGTGGGTGTCGACCATGTTGGCTAGCTTGCAGAATCCCATACCTCCCTCGACAGTAGGTTTAGCCATGGTAGCCCAACTGGCCCAGTGATGCTTGTTCTTCCCCTCGAGATGTCCCCAAAAGAACTTGTCTAGGATGGATTCAATAGAATGGAGCACTTTGGTGGGGGGCGAGCACACCGCTAGGGTGTAAATGGGGATGGAGGATAGGACGTGCTTAATGAGAATAAGCTTCCCCCTGGGGAAAAGGGTGGCATTGTGCCAGCCCGCAATTTTCTGGCGAATCTTGCCCACGAAGTGATCGAAAATCCTATAGTTGGCTCTGCCGTACACCAGCGGGCATCCTAGGTACAGGAAAGGGGGTAAGCTATGTAGAAGGAGATCATGGAGGACAGCACTGCCGAGTGAGTTCTATCGGCTTTGTGATGAGTATAGATCACGCTCTTGCTGTTGTTGATTTTCTGGCCAGAGCAACGAGCATATTTCACAAGAGTTCTAATAACCACCTCAATGGCTCCAATAGCGCCAGCGGAGAAAATGAGGATGTCGTCCGCGTAAGCAAGGTGGGTTATAAGAGGGCACCCGGTCGTTGTATGAAAGTGCTGGAACCCAGGAGATCGCGACATGATTTTGAGGTTTCTGTTCAGTGCTTCCGCCGTAATGATGAAAATGGTAGAGAAGAAGGGGTCTCCCTGTCTGACTCCACGAGTAGCTCTGAAGAAACCCTGAGGTTGGCCGTTGATGACGGTGGAGAACCAGGAGTTGTTGATGGATCTAAAAAAGATGTCGATAACAGGTTCCGAAAAACCAAAGGCTCTGAACACCCAGATCATGAACTGCCAGTCAAGGCAGTCGTAAGCTTTTTCCATATCCAGTTTGATGGCAATATTCCCGCTGGACAAAAATTTCATACACGTGATCATCTCTTGGGCCAGGAGGATATTATCGGTGATATTGCGACCTTTGACGAAGCCGCTTTGCTCTTCGAATATGATTCTGGGGAGGATGTCCGACATTTTGGAAGCGATGATTTTAGAGATAATTTTGTTGGTGAAAGTGCAGAGGCTGATCGGTCTAAAGTCTTTGAAGGTGTCCGGGTTATATTTCTTGGGAATGAGGATGATGTGCGCGGAGGATATAGATTTCGGATAAGTGGCTCCTTGAAAAAATACGGTTGTGGCATCCCCGAGGTCGGACCTAATAATATCCCAGCAAGTGCGACAGAACACCCCATTGAATCCATCCGGACCCGGGGCACTGTTAGCATTAATGGACCATACAGCAGTCTTAATCTCGTCGGCAGAGGGGGGCGCAGAGGCTGTCATTGTCTCTGTCGCAAATCAGGGAGGGGATCTAGGACAGGAAACCGTCATCTTTAACTACGTCCTCTTTAGCAAATATGTTGGAGAAATAGTTCGTGGCTGCCGTCTGAATGTTCTCCTGTTCATCCAGCAGTTGGCCATTTTCATCGCGTATGCGATGAATCTTAAGAGAGCTTCTGTGTCCTTTGACGCATTTGTAAAAGAAGCCAGAATTCTTGTCCCCTTCCAAGTCCCAGGTTAATCTAGCCTTTTGTTTCCAGAATTCAGTTTTAACCCTGATTCTAGATTAAAGAATGGCCTTGGCGAGGTTGAGAGAAGCGCGATTCTTCTGGGATCCGAAAAGGATGAAGTCGATCTCCGCGCGGGTGACATCGTCTTCAGCCTCCTTAATGGCCTGAAAAATGTCACTGAATGCAATTTTGCTCCAGGCTGTGAGGGCTTTTCTAGTAGCTTTAAGTTTGGAAGCAATCCTGACCAGAGGATCCTGGTGAGTGATCGAATCCCAAGCCTCTTCTATGATGTGTTTGAACTGGGGGTGGTGGTGCCAGAAGTCCAAAAAGCGGAAGGATTTTTTGATGTGATTATGAGAGATGTTAATCTCGAGAAAGAGGGGGGAATGGTCAGATTCAGTGGAGTTCAGATGCGACAGATTACTAATCAAACCCAAATCCGACCAACAGTCGTTCACCATGGCGCGATCGAGGCGAGAGTACTGCCTACGCGAATCATCTTGCATGTTGCACCAAGTGAACTGGTTGCCGTGGAAGGGGATGGCGGAAAGATGGGCGGTTAAGGCAAAATTGTTGAAGTCCTCCATGGCCGAATGTGGAGGATCACGACCACCGAATTTCTTCTCTCTGCAAGAAACTGTGTTAAAATCACTGATGCACAGCCATAGCATATCGTCGTGAGGAAGGGAGGGGCCCGACAAAAGCTTCCAAAGAACTTTACACTCCGGGATGCTGCAACTACCATGGATGGCCGAAAGGAGGATGCGGGACTTGAAGGCGGGGTGCTCAACCCAACAGAAGAGGGCTTAGGGGGAGTCGTTGATAATGCCGAAGTGGAAGTCAGCTGCAAAGAAGATCCAAATGTTGTGACATCCGGAGATCGCAGAAGGGAATCCCAGCTTGAGTTTAATTTCTTTTATTCTTTTGTGTTGAATTTTGGGTTCGATAATGACTAGTAAATCAATCCGATGAGCTTTGGTAAGGCTGATGATCCGATTCATAGTATGTTTATTCCCAATGCCTCGAACATTCCAAGAAAGAATGTTAGGCATTAAGGGAGGAGGTAGTGGTATTTTGCAGCTTTGCGACAGATCTCGTGGTCATCGCCGTATGTTGCCTTTATTTCTTAGATTTCTTATTTTTCTTGAGAGGTTTGTTTTCTGGGCTGGTGCTGACGGGTTCAAGAGTCCTGTCTGAACTAGGGTGAATGACAGCACCTGTCGAAGGGGGAATGTCAGAGTCTTCACACTTCGCCAGAGCGCAAAGAGGATTGTCTCGATCGAGGAACCCCGCTTGCTGAGCCTGCCAAAATCTTCCTATGAGCGGGGAGGGCGGGCGAGGAGGAGCGCAGGCCGAACTAAGGGGGGAAGCTGGAATGGCTGGGGACGGAGCCCCGACCACCGCACCTATGGAGTACGATCTGAGGTCGGCCGAAGACTGGACACTAGAAGAATCGGAAAAGGAGGCTTGGGGGGGCAGCGATGGAGAGAGGGATGATGGAGGTGTTTTGGAGGGAGACTATGTCGAGTCCGGAAGAGGGCGGGGATGGAGGGTTAGGGAGGCCACCAGGGATGGGTGACGCTGGAGAGCAATCATCCGAATCAAAGTCGAGAGCTTCGAAGGAGTTTTGAAGAGTGATGGCGAGTGAGGGGGATTGGGGGTTAGGGAGGCGATCAGAGACATGTGGCTCTGTAGCGTCATCAGCTGATTCCGAGACTAACGCTCTGCAGGAATTGTGGAGAGTGATGGCGAGAGAATATGGAGGTGCGGAGACATAATCGGAATGTGTGGGGGAACTTCGAGCGGGAGAAGAGGGGTTGGGATGGATCCGCATTGTGGGGCGGGAAGGCGTAGCCGCATCAGAGTCACGCGCTTTTCTGGGGACAGGTTTTTTGAGTTCTGGTTGAGCGCGAAAGCAGTGTTATAGAGAGTGGCCGCACATCTGGCAGTATTGACAGAAAATAATGCTGTTGTCGTAAACCAGCGCTTGACTGAATGATTGATCCCCGAGTTCTGGCTCTATCACTTTGGGTGGCTCATTTGCGAGGTCCAGCTCTACACAAATCTTTGCGTAGTTACATTTAGAGAGGTTTCTTGTTTCTTCGGTAATGGCGACAAGGACTTCGAAAGAGCTGGCGATCCTCTTGAGGGCTGCAACAGGGAAGCACACTTGGGGAAGATTGGGAAGGGTGATCCAGGAGGTGATAATGGTCGAATTAATCTTGGGGTTAAAATTTGGAGACCATTTAACAATTTTGGCAAACTGAGTGTCAATTTTGGTTGTGCCTTTCATCCACACTTTGTTGTAGTCCTGGTCGGAGGAAAGGTGAAGGAACAGGTGTTTGGGGTCAAGAGGAGCTATCCGGTATGTCGCCGAGAGTCCCCATCTGGTGATGGCCTCCCGAACAATAGATATTTTGGGACATCCGGATCCGAACATGAGAACCAAAGTTCTGATGAAGGGGGAAGAGAGTGTGCGTATCTCCTCACTGGAGAATGGGACCCGGATAGGGTATCCGTCCGGCGGGGGCGTCAGGTTGACGTCCGGCAGGACCACTTCCGCGGCCGGAAGAGGGCCAGACCTAATCCGATCAGGCCTCAGGGCGTTCGCAAAGGAGAGGGTGTTGGGGGTGGTTCTGGATGCCAAAGGGTCCCGTCCAGAGGGCGTTCTACGACTCAAGGAGGGGGCAGCATCGGCAAGGGCCCGGCTAGGGAGGGGGTCTGCTGGAGGGTTCGGAAGAACACCGCCGTGGGGCGGGGAAATAGCACGTTCGACGGCGTGAGAGCCCACACCGGCAACGGCCGGGGGAAAGGAGGCTTGCGCCAAGGGAGAACCCGAGTAAGCAAAGGCCTGTGGGGGGAGAGAACTTCGCCGGTGACAGCCCGAGAAACCGGGGTCGGACCCCACAGGGGGAGGTCCGAGAGGCCACCGGGAGACGCACGCTGGGCGGGGACAGGTGAGGGGGGGAGGGGGAAGCTCCACGACCGAAGGGGGCCGGGGGAGCGGCCGGGGGGGAGGCCCAACCAGGAGTGGGCAGAGATGGGCCACGAGAGAGCGGCCGGGGGCGCTCCCGCAACGCCGGGGACAAGGGGGGAGAATGGACTTCCGCTACTGGAAGACGCGGCCGAGGAGGCCGAGTGAAGCGCCTTCGGGCTCACGAGAGGGAAGGGCAACCTGCGCTGGATCAACTGCGCTAGGGGGAGAGCAGAGGCGGGCACGTGGGAGTGGCCCACGAGCTGCGCAAAGGGAGCATTGGGAAGCCCTGCGCATATGGGTGAAGGGAGGGGGGTGGCCCACTAGCTGCACTCGAAAGGGGGGGCGAACTGCGTTGAACCAACATCGTAAGGGGGAGAGAGGAGTGATCCACGTGGGGGGACCCACGTGCTGCGCCAGGGGGGAAGTGGGAAGACCTGCGCGCAGGAGCGGGTCAAGGCACTGCGCAGATGAGGCGTCCACATGCTGCGCCACTGGGCAGGGGCCCACAGCAGAGGAGAAATCAGTCCCTGCGCAACACGGAAGGAGGCCAACTGGCGCGCTAAGAGGGACTGGCGGGCCATCCGAGGAGTCAACGTACGGAGCTCGATGCTCGTGCCCCCCGAGGATGCAGGCCCACGTGGGAGGGCCTGACGGAGGGGACACCAGTGCACCTGCACACGCCACCGAGAGGGGAATCGAGGACGAGCCTGCATGGGGGGCATCGGCCGGACGCAGGACGCCGGGGGTGAGAAAACGGGGCCATCGAAAAGGAGATGCCTCCGATGGCAATGCTAGAGGCGCAGCACCCTGGTCCACTGAAAAAGGCAGAGAAATACGGCCGACGTTAGGGGCGGAGGGGGCGGCCAGCTCAGCGGGGGTGCCACCGTGGTGAGGGACAGCCGGAGCAGCTCCGCGAAGCGGTCGACCAGGACGAGAGGTCCTGCGGCCAACGGGCACGAGGAGCCAGGAGGGAGTGGGAACCGGCCGGGGGGGAGGGGGAGGTGGGGTGTCGGCCGGCGGAAACAAGAGCATCGGGGGTCTGGCCATCACCTTCTCCCGAGTCGATGAGGACCCTGCCAAACGCCGTCGAGAAGGCGGGGCACGACGCGGCTGGGACATCCCGGCCAAGAGAGGGAGTGAGCTGAGGTATCTTTCCGGCGCCGGCTGGTGCGACGGCAAGAGACGAGGGTGAACTCCGAGGGGGAGGGGGTCCCAGAATCGAGGGGCGGGTGCATCTGGGGGGCCGGCGCCGCCGCCCGAAGCGGGAGCGGCCGGGCCGGGGCAGACGAGGGGGGCTCCCTCCTTGGGGGGAGAAGAGGCGAGGTACGGTGTCACACGACGGTGACGACCGCGACGGAGACGGTGGGCGAAGGGAGAGAGCGACAAAATCGGCAGCCGGTCGGGCGGGAGGGCGGGGGCGCCGGACGGCGGAGGATGCCAGGCCGAAAAGAGGGGAAGGGGAGAGGGATCGGGGGGGAAGGAGGGGGAATCTCCATCTATATATATATATATATATATATCAATATATATATATATATATATATATATATATATATATATATATATATATATATATATATATATATATATATATATATATATATATATATATATATATATATATATATATATATATATTTATATCTATTATACAAAACACAAAGGTTTTTGAATCCTAGGGCTGACTGTGCCAAGATAAAGAGTGGTTGGGATTTAATCTTGGTGAATCAACGGTTGTGGATGAGCATTATTGAGAGTGGGATTTTATGGGGAATCCAAAGAGTGGGTCCCACTCATAATGGTTGTGGAGAAGTGTGGGGAAGGGGGTCTCATGCTGCTGAGTTTACCAACTCAGCACAGAATTTAAGAGAGAGAGAGCAGTAACTACTCCACTGATGCTCATTACATTTCCTAAAATACTTCATATAGGAAGATTAATTTATTCGTATAGAGAGAGGAAGGAAAAAGTGAGCTCACTCATAAATTCTAAATCCCCCAAAGACTCATCTACATTCAAAATTGAAATAGAGAGAGAAAGGGACGAGAGCCACAGGAGCTCGAGAGAGGAAGGGTGCGAGCAAGGAGAGGGGTGACAAGGAAGGCTTACAGAGGGAAAGGGTTCGTCGAGCCCGCCGGTGGGCGGAGCACCACAGATCGGGTGACGACGGCTCGCTGGTCCGCGGTGCAAGAGGAGGGCAGTCGCTGAAGGGAGGCGGCGCCAGCAGAGGGTCTGCGACACGACAGGGCGCTGCGGTGACCGCGCGCTCCGCACCTGGAACGCGGCCATGGGCGGCAGTGACTGGTGTACAGCGTTGGAGGGATGGGCTCTAGATGGTCGGCGAGTAGTCACGGTGGTCATGGCTATGGTGGCGGATGGCCACCGGGTTAGGTGAGTTTCCTCCTCCCCCTTTCTCATCTCTACGGTGGTTCATTTTGGCTATGGTGGTGGTGGTTTTGGTTTTGTCGATTATGGGAGTCGACTGATGGGGGTGGTCTGTAGTTTTGCAGTGGTAGTCGGGGTGGCAGAGATTTGGGGGCTGGGTGGATCTGGCAGTGGTGTGTGGTGAATGACATCATCGGGGCGGAGCCCAGCCGGGGATGATGGTGTTGGTGGTGATAGGGTGTTACTTGGTGGGGGTGGTGCTGTGTGGCTGGGGTAATGAATGACGGTGGTGGTTGTTATTGGTGGTCGCGGTGGTGGCTGACCAGCAGAGGCGGAGCCCAGAATGGGCATAGGGAAGAGCAGTGTCTCGCCGAGCTTCGACGCGCTTCTGGAGCTTCTGTACGCCGGCAGCGAGCATCTCGCGTTCGTGCCAGACACGACCGAGACGAAGCTGATGGTGGATGCGGTATCCTTCAAGTTCCCGTTGCTGAAGGTAATTCGCCGACGCTCGAATTAGTAGAGAAATTCATATATAAATTTGTTCAATTTTGATCGAACACAAACTTAATATTCTTTGCTATGCTAGCTACAGTTGGCTGAATCAAACACTTAAAGAGTAGAGCACAACTAACTTGGGAACACAGTGTTTCTAATTCAAGGAACTGTGCTTATGTGAACTATTATGATGTTTCACCACTCTCGCCGAGGTTCTCTTCTCCTCCCCTCCATAAAACCGTAAATTTCTACTCTCACAAACCCTAATTTTCAATCTTCTTCCTCAGATCATGCTGCCCACGATCGTGATGCTGATGTTGATCGGCGTGAGGACGCAAGTCGACACCAAGATCCACCCGGTCCAGTCGTACGTCGTTCGATCAATTGATGATTTTTTTTCCTTCCTTTTTGTTGTTTTGGTTTGTGGATTTCTGTTTATTTTGTTAGTTGTTTTTAGGTATATAAGGAAGGACATGTTTGTTGAGGTAGGGAAGAGCAGTGTCTCGCCGAGCTTCGACGCGCTCCTGGAGCTTCTGTACGCCGGCAGCGAGCATCTCGCGTTCGTGCCAGACACGGCCGAGACGAAGCTGATGGTGGATGCGCTATCCTTCAAGTTCCCGCTGCTGAAGGTAATTCGCCGACGCTCGAATTAGTAGAGAAATTCATATGAATTTGTTCAATTTTGATCGAACACAAACTTAATATTCTTTGCTATGCTAGCTACAGTTGGCTGAATCAAACACTTAAAGAGTAGAGCACAACTAACTTGGGAACACAGTGTTTCTAATTCAAGGAACTGTGCTTATGTGAACTATTATGATGTTTCACGAGTGCAATCCAACATAAATATATGCTAAAACTTGAGGAGAAAACAGAGTATTGACATTATCAGGAATCCGCCATTCTCGCAGACTTGATGGAGAATAACATTCTCAAAAAATTATAGAACAACAGATAAACGTAGCACGTCAATAATTTAAATGACAAAAGTTGATGGTGTTGGTGTTAGTGTTAGTACGTAGTGGCGGAGGTGAGTAATTTTGATTTTTGATGGTGTTGATGTTAGTTCGTAGTGGTGGTGGAGTTATGTGGTGGTGGAGGCGATGATGGCCGGGGCTCAAAGGTGTGGCTCAAAGGTGCGGCCTGGCTCGATTGTGGAGGTCGATGGCATTTGTTAATGGGGTTGGGTCACCGGAACACTGGTCATTAGCCAAGTCAGGAAAAAGGGTGGTTGGTGGAGTTGATCAAGATGACAGGTGCAAGGGAAAGCTGGGAAATTGCAGATCGGTGGCAGTGGCGTCGAGCAGGGCCGACCGTGGGAGGCTGCTGGCGGCTAGATTAGGACAAGGACTAAGGATTACGTGTCCTGCGAGACACAAGAATTGGGTGGACGTGTCCGGAGTTGTCGGACACAAAAGGAAAAATGTAATTATAATAGAAAAGGATAATGAAAAGGAGTATGGACACGAACACGGTGAACACAAGATGAGATCATTGCGACGTTGGCGGTTGGCCATGATTGAGGTGTTTGGGTTGTGGAAAAAACAAAGGGACGACCTCTTTTAAATAGGAGTGGGGGTTTCCTATTTAGAGAAGGATTATGAATCCTTTGGATTAAATATTTTTAGAGATTTAAATCCATCAATATAGATTGATCAAATCTTTCAATATATCAATTCAAATAATTATTTTAAAACATAATTATTTAATCTATATATAATATTTTGATAACAATGATTTAAACTAATACTAAAATATTATCAATAATTTGAAAATAGATTTCATAAATACAAAATTCATTTGAAATAATATAGCAATAGGTATGATAATAATAAATAAATCTAAATGAAATTTAATATTTGCTTCCTATAATAACTCAAACAACAATTTAATCAATTCAAAGCATTTTCATAATCCAAAATCTACGTCTAGAAAATATAATTTGGTAAACCCCTTTTTTGTAATTGAAAAATATTTAAGATTTTCTTTATAGAAATTAAATACAAAATTATTTTCAAAGGTAAAATCTTTAAAATAATTAAAATAAGAAAAAAAAATGAAACTTCGAGAACGAGGGTTACACAGTTCATGGGGTGGAATAGTTTGACAACAGTATATGTATAGGTCGTTAAGTATATCTATTGTGTATATGGTTGTGTATAGCCATCTAGATAGGTAAAGTGATAGTGTATATATGTATCCTATAGAGTAGGGTGTGGCAAAATAGGTAACAGATGTGGGGATGTGTGCAGGATGAGGACCCAGGGGCAGGTTCAGATTTGTGTTGTGCATATCTGTGTGCATAGGGGCAAATAGAGGGACGGCTATATTGGTAATTAGAATGATATATAGATAGATAAGTAACTAGATATCTATTATACAAAACACAAAGGTTTTTGAATCCTAGGGCTGACTGTGCCAAGATAAAGAGTGGTTGGGATTTAATCTTGGTGAATCAACGGTTGTGGATGAGCATTATTGAGAGTGGGGTTTTATGGGGAATCCAAAGAGTGGGGTTTGCACTCATAATGGTTGTGGATGAGCATTATTGAGAGTGGGGTTTTATGGGGAATGAGCATTATTGAGAGTGGGGTTTTATGGGGAATCCAAAGAGTGGGATTTGCACTCATAATGGTTGTGGATGAGCATTATTGAGAGTGAGGTTTTATGGGGAATCCAAAGAAAATTCACATCCAGCAGTGGTTGGGATTTAATATTTTGATGGGGGCCTCATAATTATTATTGTTCGTTTAAAATTGGGGGTCCAAAATTTTGAGGGGGAATACCTTAAATGAACCGTGCCCTATGGGCACGGGTTATGACTAGTATATATATATAAGAGGAAGGATAGGCATCCCCACACTTTTTGCATCTCCATGCATCCCCATGTTCACATCCGTTGGATGTTCTTTAAATCATTTAATCTTAACCAATGGTAAATCAACGGTTAAGATTAGATGACTTAAAGCACCATCCAATGGTGTAAATAGGGGGGATGCTTGGGGATGCAAAAAGTGTGGGGATCTTGATCCTTCCTCTCTCTCTCTCTATATATATATATATATATATATATATATATATATATATATATATATATAATATATATATATATATATATATATATATATATAATATATATATATATATATATATATATATATATGTGTGTGTGTATTCTTTTAGATTTTTAAAACCAAAGACAGGGTCGAAAACACCCAGCCGGCTTTGGCCCGGGGACCCGTGTCCACTGATATCCAGCCACCCCCGTGGGGGTCGAGCCCTTGACCTCATCCCCAAGTGGAAATGTTCTTAGCCACTGGTCTACAAGGCCATTGGCATATATATATATTTTAAACCTAAACCTACTCTTTTCCTACGAAAAACAGCAGCGACAGCAGCTAAAACATGGTGGGCCACTACTCACCGGGGACCGACCACCGCAGTGCACCCGACAACATCATCGTGGGATCATCGACGTGGACACGACAGTTGGGCACGGCCACCACCGCAGCAGCAACAGCGGTAGCAACAACATCCAGTAATGACAACAGCCGCGGCGCCGGCGGCCAATGACTGTCGCTGCCAACCACCGTGCGGTATGACGCATGCCAACGAATCCCCACGAGCGCCTCCATCCACCCACTCGCTCAGTTTAGGCATTCATTTTTGGATAGTTTCGTGGAGCCAACTTCGCAAATTCATTTTTCCCACGTCGAAGTTCCGTTTGAAGAACCACCAACTCTGATACATAGCAGGTATATCCACCTTTGACACATTAAAATTTTAGTTCCATAGGATGTCGTTTGGTTGGTTGAAATCGACGCCGAAGTTAGTAGTTCAAAATTATAATTTCCAACATGTAAAATTATGATTTTGAACTCGGGACATCGGATTCCAAATCTGACACCTCTATTGGACTCTAGAGTCATTTTTGGCCAGGATTGACATATAATTTGTCAAAGCGGATTTTAAATTATGATTTTAAACCTGGGATATCGGTTTCTAAACTATAACTTGTCTTGGCACATTTTTTGGTGCAAAGCAGGTCTAACGACAGATACCTTTTTGATCCAAAATTACTATTTTGCCTATGTGTCCAGAATTAGACTTATGGGTAGGCAAACTTAGCTATTTCATTTATTTAGAGACTGATGGCGATGTCTGTTTCATCATTCATAGATGTTCGCGAAAGAGTCTCTTTTGGTGTTCCTATTGATTTGACGATTTAGTCGCGGCTTATTGTCTAGTTATCTTACAACATCCAGGTAAGTACACCCTTCCAAACTTTACAGTATCTACATGCATTTTTATATTGTTGTTTCTTTTTTTTCTTACTTGATTAAATCTTTCTCGTGATTCATGTCATTGTTATTTTCTAGTTTTATGTGCACGTAGATTATTTCCATTTTCTCTATTACTTGTCATATTCTCTTATCTTGTTCATGTGTGAGTCTAGTGATAGAATTGCTTAGCGTATGCTATGTTCTCTTGACATGATTAACCTGGACTTGACTTGGACTTAATATGTTTGACTTGATTTGATTTACTCATAGTTCTAGGCGAGGACCTTGTTTTAGACGCTGACTATACTTGACCACTTTCAATCATTAGCAACCATCGAGCTGCGATAGAGACTTATTATAGATTGTTAGAAACCACCGGACTGCAATCTATAGGGCCATTAGCAACCATCGAGCTGCAGTTCACCTCGATTTAATTTTAGTCATATTTTTAGCGCGATTCTAAATGGTATGCCATTTCATTTATATTTTTGCTCTTGTACTGTACTTCCTTCAGTCTTTACTTTCTTGTACTATTTTTTGTCTTTTCTTTCATATTATTATTGTCAAATATGCTTGTATATTATATGTCTTGCTAGCTCCTGATGACCTGGTGATCTCTCCATGTATTAGATGAAGTTATCAAGGTATAATATATTGATGGATGATGGTTGCTTCACCAAGACTTCAGGTATATTTAGTTGATGCTATGATTAAACCCTTCCTTATTTATATTTTGTCTAATATTTGATTCATGATGTTATTATAGCCTAGTCTTTTACAAGCTTCATCTTTCTTCTAACTTGTTCATGACACATGTATTATTAGGGATCCACTCTAATATATTTATCTATTCTAGAATCAGTGTATTACAGTCTGATCAACCTTAGTGCACCTGATTCATCATTGTTACTAATATTTAGTGGATTGAGATATAATTTATTTAGAACAACAAGGCAGCTTATACATACTCGAGCTGGGCTGGAGTTCTCTCGATACGTAGATACGATCTCTTAGTCCAGTATATTTTGGGACTGGGTGTTACATATGGTATAGGGAATAGATTAAGGTAAGGTTATATGGATAGGTAATGTGTATATGGTACATTGGTATCAAGATACCAATGTAGGAAGGGTAAATACATGCATAGGGTAATAGGCATCATAGGGTATGTGTAGGGTATAGGGTGATAGTTAAGGCAAGGAAAAAAGTTAAGGTATATTGGTATGAGCCTATGTATATATTTATATAGTAGATATATAGGGTATGAACTAGTATTGGCTAGAAAACCTTGGTATGACGAGGTATGGACCTAGAAACCTAGGTTTTGACAAGTTTGACCTAGTTTAGCAAGATACTTACCAAATTTGACTTCCATGACCTAGTATTGACCTACAAGTCTGGTGGAAACAATCCCATAGTACATCAGAATAGAAATATAGGAAATAGAAGATAACTATCTAAGAGCAACAGCTAACTAGATAATGAAACTCTCAACCAAAGGAGTAGCATACCCTGGAACAAGGGAACTCCTCAGGAAGCACCTCGAAGTCCCCTGCAACGTATCCTGCCTCAGCTTCGGAATCGTAGATCATCGAGTACAGATGCTCGTCGGGATCTGGAAATAAACCAGGTCCTCAGGGGACATAGCAAGATACAATAGGAACATGCTGTCACCCTCATTTCTCGTATTTCCCGTATTTTGTATTTATACTCGTATCTGGATTTTGGCATGTATTTTTATTTTTTTCAACTTGTGGAATTTCGGTATTTCTCGTATTTTGAGTTTTGGTATGGCTCGGTTTTATTGGGTTGGTTCGGTTTTGTTTTATTTATAGGTATTGGATCACCTTAGCTTATGCTACCCCCTCAACCCACCATAACTCCCCCTCTTTAAAACTCCACCAATATTTTCTCTCTCCTCATAACCACCATTTATTTCTTTCTTCTTCTTCTTCTCCTTCCTCCACAACTCTCCTAAACCTAGGCAAGTGCACCTTGCCACTTTATGAGAGCTCTATTTTTCTTGGTTTATTTGCTAGATTAGGACATGGTCATCAACATTAGGTCTTGGTATTTTGTGATTTGAAGTCTCCATTGTTCTAGATCTAGGTTTTTCCTATTTTCGGATTTTGCATGTTTTGATCTATTTTAGTTGGTTTTCTATGAGTTTTGATGTTTCCATGTGGAAGAGCATTCAATTCTACCCCAATTGGAACTTTAGAAATCCGGATTTGGAGCTCGGATGGCCAAGTTATGAATTTTGAAGCTTGGGTTTGTTTGCCATTGATTGTAAAAGAACAAAACAATTATCGGAGGACTGAACTTAGACTCACAATACAAACTCGCTCGTACAAAGAAAGCCTAGGGACGAAAACCTAGTTACAGCAGACTAAGTACGATTGTTTATTTTTGATTCTGGGGGGTGACGATAGAGGCTTGGGAAAGCGACGGCCGCTCTGCCTTACTCCTTGGACGATCGGTATGCAGCCTTGGCTCGGAGAAGATCTGCTCGGCGTTGACGAAGAAAGGCTCTTCTTACTCTCCTCGGGTTGCTCTCCTGGCTTCTCTCTCTCTGTGATTATCAAGAAAAGGGGGAGCTCTCTCTGTGTATATCTCTCTCTTCTTCCTTTTTTTTTATTCTTTTTGTTGCCGACCTTTTTTACATGGGAATGATGCTGGCTATTTATAAGAGTGGGGTGGGATCATTAGGGTTTGCTGATGATTATCTGTTTGGAATGTCGGTGCTCCTTCATTCTATCTGGGCCCTTGATCCTGATCATAATGAATCTCGGCCACTAATGCGGATAGCACCAAATCTTATGAGCAGTTAATGCTGACTGCTTTAAATCTTCGTGATTGATTATGCCAATATTTGATTGCTCGTCACGTTTCCTATTGGCTTGATGATGAATGATATGCCCTGATCTCGGCAATTATGATGATGATGTCGAATATTCTCGTTGGGATTCTGTTGCATCTTCAGTGCCACATTTTTTTTAATTGAAGATCCTGCCAGGGCCGCATAGGGTGACCAACACTTGAACCGCAGGGGGATACTCCTCGTGAGCCGTACGAGTCAATGCCTCATCGAGCCGTAGGGGACGAACTTTCCGTGAGCCGCATATGCATAATCTTTGCGAGCCGCAGGGGACAATCTCTCCATGAGCCGCATATGCATAGTTTCTGTGGGCCGCATGAATTAGCGTGGTGTTGAGCCGCATAGACCGGGCTATGGGTGGACCGCATATGGCGGATTTTTGTTAATCATATTAGAGTGACTCCTCAATGAGCCGCATAAAGCTGTTCTCTATCCGAGCCGCATGAGACTTTTGCCACGTGGTAATCTAGGATTTTTTGTCAGATCGGGTCAGAGATTTTCTTCTTTTCCCGAAGAGTCTGTTATTATGGCAGAGCCATTATGATACTTTATGTCAGAGACAGCCGTCGAGTCGTGTCAGAGCATTAAATGAGGCCATTACTCCAGTCGTCAATTGAGCCGCATATTCCTGCTGAACCGCATTCATCCCCGAGCCGCATGAGTCCGAGGGTCTTCTTTTGGGCCGCATAGGGCAACTCCAGTATAAGCCGCATAGACTTGCTATCCAAAACCGCATGGGCCATTTATGCCTTTATTCTAATATTTTCCATGCTTCTACAGGGCCCCCTTCAAAGTTTTCAATTTGTAAAATTAAAACACTTTGAATAAGAAGCATGGCCCCATTCATGCCGCATAGGATGTTCTGTTTACCTGAGCTTCCTGGCCGCATTAGCATCTCGGCCGCATAGATTCTTCTAGCCGCATAGGCTCTTTGCCATGCGCCCTGACCACGTGAGCAAATCTTCATTAATTGCCTTCGATTTGATTTGACGCCGCCTTTTGGGGGAGGATCCCAAGGGTCGGTTTTGCCATGACCGAAGCGTTCTCGCCTTTATTTTTGGAGGCGGCGCGTAATCCGAGGCGTCTTTCTACTTTATGGATCGCCTATAAATAGGAGTTTTTCAGCTCTTGGGGATTTTTTACCTCCTTTCTTTGCTTGAATTCCCTGTTGCCAACTTCGCTCTTCGTTTTCCTTCTTCATCCATCGACCATGGCTCCCAAGAGATCTGCTGCATCGAAGGCCACGAAGGGCAAGGCAGTTGCTGCTACGGCGACTGCGGCGACGAATGTAGTCGCTCCTCCGCCGGCTGCTGTAGGCGCTGTCCATCCTGATGTTCACCCGCCCATCGCTGGTAAGGGGATCACTCCGAAAAACCCTAACTGCTGCCATGGCTCTGTTGCATACTTTATGCACAAGCCACATATACGAGACGTATCGATGTGACCGCATAAGCACTTCGCCCATTATGGCCGCATGAGCTTGTCATATTCGATCAGTACCGCATGTGTGTTTTCGACTTGGGCCGCATAAGCGTTGCTCACTTTTGAACCGCATGAACTTGATGGTTTGTAGTCGCAGCGGTTTGTATGAGTCGGGCTTAGCCGCATGAATCTATAAACCCTTTTGAATCTGAGTTGTACGGACTTGGTTAATTCAGAGCCGCATGGGGCTATGACGCGCAGAGCCGCATGAACCTATCTGCTGATGAGCCGCATGAGGCTGTGGCGACCCGAGCCGCATAGACTCCAGTAATCTTTTCCAATACTTCTGTTTTCTTTGTTTGTCTTCTGACCTTGTTTCTTTTATCTTTTTCTAGTGAATCTGCTCGTGAATCCTGCGAGGGGACTTTTGGTTGGTTCAAATCAATTCGCTTTGGGTGTGCGTCTTAACGACCTAATTAAGCATGTATAGAATCAGTTCCCTGCTGATGAGCCTTTGGAGAGGTTGAACGCCATCGAGAATCAGACCCTTCATTACCTTCGTTCCATGATGAACACTGGAAGGCTGGATGGGAAATACCTGAAGCCTCTATTCCTCTTTGGAGATGCTCTAATCATAGGGAACTCTCGAGTGTTAGAGATTTCCGAGAACTGAGATTTCTCTTTGGACGGGGAGTCAATCCATATTCCTTTTATAGAATGCAATTATCCCTTATCGTGGTTCAACATGGTGCTGTTGAACAGGAAGATGGTGTGCAACTTAACCCCTACTCAATCGGGGATGTTGATGGGCGACATCCATTACAATCCGAATATGCGGTCAGCGTACCCAGGTAAGGATCCCGTCCCTTGGTATATGATGGGTCTGGCCCCGGGCTCCTTCATGAATGCATACGGTCCCAACTTCTCATTTGCTCAGGCTGACACCTTCTTGAATCGGCTTGTCCGTAAGAAGTCCTATCCTGTTGGTAGGATAGCGTTACCGAACTGGATAAACCCTACTTCTATGTGGGTCCAGTTGACCACCTGGGTCCTGCAAACCTACGGAACACTCTTGCGTGAGGTGGGACTTTATTATGCTGTTCGAGGGACTTGTCATGGGCTCCCTATTAATAAGCCGTTGTTCATGGCGCTCTTGGAGATGTATAGCCGGCGAACGGGGACATTCTTCTCACCAGTAGGGGAGCTGGGGCTTGCCCTTCATGAGATGTATACTGTCTCTAAACTCCCCTGGGGAAATGAGCCTTTCGAGGTGTATACCCCTTCGAATGAGGAGTTTGAGGACTTGGACCGACGATTCCCAGGTTTCGTTGCAGTATACCGGGAGTTGCTGTGCCACCATAGTGCTTGTCACCAGATGGCCATAAAGACAGCGGATAGCTCCGAAGGGACCGCTCCCCACACCACATCATGGATTAGTTACCTTTTCAAAGTTAACCCTTCTGGTGGAGTTACTCCTCGAACCCCTAAAACGCACGTGGATGTGAAGGATTTGATGTCAGGCGTCAAGAAGTCGCGGTCCAGGAGTGACATATTTGGGAGTCAAACTGACTCTCTCAGCTACTTTTACTATGGGACCACGCAGATGTCAGAGAAGGCGCTTCTGGCTGGCTTTTTGATGATATGGTTACGGAATTGCGTCGTCTCGGAAGGAGCAGGTTCCATCGAGAGGATCGGTCGCCATTTTATTCTTCCCGCCGTTAAACTGGTGTTCGGAGTTAGGCTGGCCCTTCTTCCCGCCATGGTGTGCAGCATCCACCACGGTCTTCGGACCTTCTCATCCAAAGTTGTTGCGCGTAAGAAGACCTTGGATTTTGAGCGCGTAGAATTGCCTTTCCATTACTTGATGGTGTGGTTGGCGATGCATTACAAGTCTTTGCTGGGACCCGGGATAGCGGAAGATGCTACGGATGAAGATGCTTTCCTCTTCAAATGCCATCGCCAGTCTTGGGAATACAATACTATGCCGGCTTGTCGGAGGGCGCTGGCGAGGGTAGATGGGTGTCACCTTTTTGTGTCTGTTCCTCTTTTTTCTGATGAGGATGTGAGTAAGGTACACCTTGATGGTACTGGACCTCCTCACTTTCTATCTCCGGATATGCTCACCTGGTTGCGTAACATCCGTCCTGCTTATTTGGTTTATCGCAACCGCGATAGGGTGTACCTGGAGCCTTACCTACCTAGTAGGTTTTCTCGGCAGTTCGGTTATAGCCAGTTATTCCTTGATCATCCCAATCCTGGTTTGGGCTTCGAAGGTAGTGTTCTTGATGGCGTCAGGGCATGGAATTATTATGATGCTTATCATACTCGAGCCAGCTTCTCGGTCCCTGATGCTCAGACGCCAAGGGAAATTTTATACGTGGCTGCTTTATATCATGTCATGGCGAACAAGCCTCCTATTAATTTCGATCCGAGTACCAGTTTTATCGTGGGTACAGGCTTAGAGGAGAAGCCAAAGGGGGCTAAGGCCAGAAAGCAACTAGCGCTTCAGACTCCTCTCCCTGAATCAGAACCTTCCGAGTCGGCTGGGGAGGAAGATGACAGCGAAGATTCTCTTTTTGATGGAGGCGAAGAAGTAGCAGATCAACCGCTTCCCATCCCTGATGAACCGACGGAGGGCCCATTGCTTTCTACAGAAGGTAGAAGAGTGAGGGAAGAACAGCTTCCGGCTGTGTCTGGTTCCTCACGTAAGCGAGTCAGGCACGAATCTTCTGGCAGTAGAGCGACCTTTTCCGTGAAGAGAGCTGCCGTTAAGTCTCGTGGATCGCTTATTACCGAAAGGGATGACGGTACCGATGCTACTCCGGAGGTAAGGCTAAATTGGATTTATTTTTTTGTTGTAGTTCCCTTTCCTCTCGCAGATATGATTTAATCACTTTTCTTTGTAGGCGTCCGACGGACCGGGGTCTTCTGAACCATCTACTGCCTCCGAGGTTGATCCCGCCCTTGCTGCCTTAATCAGCGATATGTGCGTCGCAGTCCTTTCTGCTGGAGCTCTCCCGGAGGCGGCTGGAAGTTCCCGGGTTGCTGAAGCGTCAGCTCGGGGGAACGAAGGTTCCTCTGGGCCCGCCCCCGCGGTCGTTGAGCTTCAGCGAGATGACACCGTTCTCAGTACCTCTTCTCCCGGGGATGACTCTCTGATTCCTGATTCGGAGGCTATTGGTGAGGAGGCTGTGGTGGCTGTAAGCGAACCTCAGCCTCCATACTCCTCCATTGGTAAGATAGGCCATATATTGACTACCGAAGGGGCTTATTTGCTCTATCAACATATCCTTCGGGTCAAGTCGATTCATGGTTGCCTTGGCCCTGCAGGTCCTGACCTTTTACCTCCCACCGCGGATGTTCTCGGGGAGAGTTCGGTCGGCCATTATCCGGACGAAAGGAATGTTCTTCTCCTCTCTCTCATGTTGAAGAGCCTCCTGCCGTCTCCGGGCAGACGGGGAGGGAGTTGGCAATGGTTTTCGCCTCGTCTTCCGCTGTTGACACGGCTCCGGAAGTCGACTTCTCGACCTTGTCGAGCATCCAAATCCTGCGGGCTGTTGAAGAGGAGTTGGCCGCTGTTCAAGCGTCTTACCACGCGGAGCTGGTTTCTCTTGTGGCCGAAGCGGCAGATTCTGTTGCATCTTCTTCCGTGCTGCCGGCCACACTCCCGTTGACACCGGCCTCCTCGGAGGCTTTGAACGAGGTGACGCAGGATATGGTTGATAGCTTCTATCGTCACTTAGGGAGGGGTGTCGACGCTGCTGTAGAACGGGGAATCCCTTTCACTATGTCTTTGAAGGGTGCTCGGGGCCAGATTGACACTTTGAAGGACCTTCCTGGCGGGATGGGGTTAGCCGCGCTCTTGGAGCCCAAGTTGACAGAGGCTGATCGACTTGTGACCCAACTACTGGCAACACGGCAGGCTGGCTTGCCCGCTGCAATTGAACGGGAGCGGGGTCGCCTCGTTGCTGCTCGGGACAAGATCAAGCTCACTCGGGATGCTGCCGCGCCAGCTGTGCGGGAAGACCTTGACAAGCTCTCTGCTTCATATGCCCATTTGGGTCGTCGAAGTCAGGCTTGTAGGGCTCGTGAAGAGTCTGCTTCTCGTGGAGTAGCGGCCACACGGGAGCGGATTCTTGCACTCCAACAGGAGTTGGCCTTCCTAGAGTTAGAGCGGGAAGCTGCTCGTGCAGAGCAGGAGTCGATTGCTCGGGAGGCCGAGCGGGTTTCCCGATCCTCTGCCACCTTGGAGCGGTCTTTTAAGGAGTTTGAGGACAACTGGCGAGCCTATGGTCATCTGGAGGACCCGGCGGTGCTGAATCAGGAGGCAGAGCGTCGAGCCAAACAGATTTTTAAGCGGTCGGTCGCCTTGATAAAGGACCGCCTCACGGTGTTATGCGCCCCGGAGCAGTGATCCACCATCTGTCCTCTTCTGCTTCTCTTTTTGTTTTTCTTTCATATGTGTATATTTTTATTTGCAAGGGATGTGATCCCCACTGATGTAGCTCTTTTGAATTTTGAAATAAATGAGCATGTTTCAACTCATCTTCTCTTTCTTGTTCTTCTGGTGTTCATGGAATTGGACTTGCTGGGGGATTATTTGTGGACTTGTTACCCTGGGTGTACCTTGGTTTTAAGTACGGATAACAAGTTTGATTAGGACGTTTTGGAGCAGCCATGGCAAAGTGGTCATGGATGTTCTTGGGGTTGGGAAAAGGAGTGCCATAGAGCAACTGGGCTCCTGGGGCACGAAAGAATGGCGGGTTTATGCTAAGGGGCTTAGCGAGGGATATTTGTAGACCTACTATCCTTGGCGTACCCTGGTTCAGGGTATGGATAATAAGGTGGAAGGAAGCCAGTCATATTTGCTCCGAGATTATGAGGACGTAGCAAACATGAGGGTTTTACCGTAGAATCTTCTTACTCAGAGGTAATGAGAACATGGTAGGGGGAGACTTCACGGAAGACTTTTCTATAATCAATAGTGGTCAACAGAGGACGTTTGTGGTCAACAGAGGACATTTGTGGTCAACAGAGAACATTTGTGGTCAACAGAGGATGTTTGTGGTCAACAGAGGACATTTGTGGTCAACAGGGGACATTTGTGGTCAACAGAGGATATTTGTGGACCTATTATCCTTGTCGCACTCCGGTTGTGGGTACAGATAATAGGTTGAAAGGGAACCAACATACTTGCTCAGAGGTAATGTAGACATGGCAAATATGGTGATTTCTTCGACGGAGCCTTCCCACTCAGAGGTAATGAGGACATGGCAGGAGTGGGCTCAATGAAGAAGGGGTGCATAGAACTACTCAGAGGAAGGAGGACATGGAAGTTCTATGCGAGGGGGCGGTTTGTTTTTGGTGGAAGTAAAAACGACTCAGAGGTAATAAGGACATGGTCGTTTCGGAAATTAGTGGATCGATTACCCTTTTTGTGCACTGGGAGCACGGGTAGTGGATCATGAGGGAGGATCTCTTTCAGGAAGAAAGTTCAGAGGTATGATTATACGTGACTTACTATCTGAGAGAGTGACCGGAATGTAAGTACATAATTTGGATTTTCTAGAATATTGAGGAGATGAGAGTTCAGTGGCACCAGCGGGTGCATGGCTCGGTAATCTGAAATGTTGTGGATGTGGGTTCAGTGGTATCAATGGATACATGACTCGATAATTTGGAAAATGGTGGGTGCGAGTTCAGGGGTACTAAGAGGGTACATGACTCGATAATTTGGAGAATGTTGTCTAAACATAGTATTTCTTCAGAAACTTGCCGTTGACGGGCAACATAAGCAAGTCCCCATTCTGCTTGGCGAGGCGGTAGGCGCCGTTGGAGAACACGGCCTCGATGACAAATGGACCTTCCCATTTTGGCTGGAACTTGCCTGCGGTCTTGTGAGTCATGACCATTGGTCTCCGGACTGCCAGAACGAGATCGTCCACTTGGAATGTTCTGATTTTGACCTTCTTGTTGAAGGCTCCTGAGATACGTGCTTGGTATAGCTCGATCCTTTGCTGGGCTAGGAGGCGCTTTTCGTCTAAGGCCTCCAACTCTTGTAATCGGCGTCGATAGTTATCATCCGTTGTCAATTGATAAGTGAGGGCGACGCGGAGTGAGGGAATCTGAGTTTCCAGTGGGAGGACTGCCTCACTCCCGTATACTAAAGAGAATGGTGTATTCCCAGTAGCTGTTCGAACCGTGGTGCGATAAGCCCATAAGCATTCGCCGAGCTTCTCGTTCCAGTCGCGTTTGTTGGAGGAGACAAACTTCTTGAGGAGTTTGATGATTATTTTATTGAATGCCTCTGTCAACCCGTTTGCTGCCGGGTTATATGGTGTCGACGCGACGTTCTGAATGCGATGTTTATCGCAGAATCGGTAGAATGCGTGGCTTATAAACTGCGAACCATTATCATGGATGATCCTTCGGGGCAGTCCAAAGCGGTAGATGACGTGGTGCTTAAGGAAGCTGATCACGTTTGAAGTCTTAACTTCTGCGAGTGGGACGGCTTCTGCCCATTTGGAGAAGTAGTCGGTGATCGCAAGTATGAAGCGATGTCCTCGGGAGGAAGGTGGGGTGATTGGACCAATGATATCCATTCCCCATGCTTCGAATGGCCAGGATGCCACCGTTGGATGTAGAAACTCGGATGGTTGGTGAATGAAGTCCGCGTGGACTTGGCAAGCCTTGCATTTTTTGGCATAGTCTATTGCGTCTGCCACCATCGTGGGCCAGTAGTAGCCCATACGACGAAGGCGGTCCTGTAGCTTAGGGCCAGGCTGATGGGCCCCACAGATACCGTCGTGAGCTTCTCGTACAGCTTCTTTGGCTTCTGCGTTTGACAAGCACCGGAGTAATAATCCATCGTAGGATCGTCGGTACAGCATCTTTGTCTCTGTGTCGTAGAAGAATCTGAGAGAACGCCGTCTGATGGAGGTGGCTTCCCTTGGATTCTCCGGGAGGATATCGTATACGACGAAGTCAATGAACGGCTATCTCCAGTCTGGTGTTTCGTCGACCGTCTGGGCGGAATAGCTCGCCACGAATTGAATATTGTTCTTGGGACAGACCAGTTCGTGGCCTATCACCTCAACCGAGTGATGCGCTTGGTTCGGTACTGCTAAGGAAGCGGCAAGGCCTGCTAGGGCATCGGCTTTGATATTTTGAAGTCTGGGGACGTGTTCGATGAAGAATCCCTCGAATGAGGAGATAATGTTGATTGCTATTTGGTGGTAGGGGATCATATCTTCATGGCGGACTTCGTACGACCCCCGAATCTGATTGACGATTAATTGTGAATCGCCGTATGCTTCGAGATGTTCTACTCCCAGCTCCTTTGCGAGTTGGAGGCCAATGACCAAAGCGTTGTACTCGGCCACATTGTTGGAATAGGGTTCCGTGAGAGAGTAGGCGCGATTGATCACTAGCCCGGTAGGAGAGATCAATACTACTCCGACCCCGACGACGATATTTTCCTTGGGTCCGGTTCTTGAAGCGCCATCGAATAACATCCTCCATATGTTGTCGTGGGTGGTTGTATTAGAATCGGCGACCTCATCTGGGATTTCCTCGTATATTCTGGATGACCCCGATCCTGGATGGGCCGCCAAAAAGTCTGCCAGGGCTTGGCCTTTGACAGCCTTCTGTGGGACGAAGATCATATGGTATGGGGATAGCAGTATTGCCCATGTAGCGAGGCGAGAGCTGAGCGCCCCTGGTTTGGTCATGAGGACCCTGAGGGGATTTACCCGTGAGATCACATGTATGGTTTGTCCTGTAACATAATGCCGCGTCTTTTGAATGGCGAATACCAAGGCGAGGCATTCTTTCTCCACGGCAGTGTATCGGTGTTCGGGCCCGACCATCATTTGGCTGAGGTAGTATATGGCCTGTTCGTGTCCTGCGTCATTATTTTGTGCCAGCAGGGCACCGAGGGAGTGTTCCATTGCTCTTACATAGAGCAAGAATGATTTTCCAGGGACCGGGGCCACCAGGACTGGAGGATTTGACAAATATTCTTTGATGTCGTCGAAAGCGCGTTGGCATTCTTCGTCCCATACGAATGAGACTCCCTTCTTCATGAGGTGTGTGAACGGCCGACATCGTCCGGAGAGATTGGAAATGAACCTTCTGATATAGGCTAGCCTCCCTTGGAGGCCTCTAAGTTCGTGGAGATTTTTCGGGGGACCCATCTCCATTATTGCCTTGGTTTTCTCAGGGTCTACATGGATACCCCGTGCAGTGATGATGAAACCTATGAACTTTCCGCTGGATACGCCCAAGAACGACTTTGTAGGGTTCATCTTCAGGTTGTGGGCTCGCATCAGGTCGAATACCGTTCTCAGATCTTGCAGATGATTCTCCTTACGGCGACTCTTGACAGCGATGTCGTCGACGTAGCATTCCACTGTTTTGCGCAAATGTTCTCTGAAAATGATACTCATAGCCCGCTGATATGTGGCACCAGCGTTTTTTAGACCGAATGGCATGACTGTGTAACAGTATGTGCCGATCGGTGTTCTAAATAATGTGTGCTTCTCATCGTCGGGGGACATCTTGATTTGATTGTATCCCGAGAATCCATCCATGAATGACATACGTTCGAAGCCGCATGTGTTGTCAATCATGATGTCCGTGATCGGGAGAGAAAATTCGTCTTTCGGACATGCCTCATTTAGATTACGGAAGTCGATGCAGATTCGGATCTTCCCGTTCTTCTTAAGGACCGGGACTATATTGGCGACCCAGTCAGGGTGTTGCTCCTCACGGATGAAGCCGCTGGCTATCAGCTTGTTGACTTTGGCTTCGATCGCGTCCATGACGCCCGGGCGGAAGCGTCGTTACTGCTGCTTGACTGGCTTTGCATCCGGCCGTATATTGAGTTTATGGAGAGCAATATCGGGATCTAATCCTGGCATGTCTTCGTAACTCCATGCAAATACGTTAATGTATTCTCTGATGAGTTCCAGCAGTGATTCTCGTTCCTCGTCTGTTAGGCTTTTACTGACGAAGATTGGCTTTGGAGAGGATTCGGTGCCGAGGTTGACCTGCATAACTTCATCCTCTGTAGGAGGTTCTCTTAGCTCGAACCGCTTTTCCCATTGTGCGTCTAACTGTTGGGCCCACGGCTCAAGCTCGAGGATTTCAGGAATGTCCTCGTCTTCTTCGTAAGCGTCGGCAAATGCCATGTTGACTGATAGGACTTGTCTGAATATGTCCCCAATGCTTGTGTCTGAGTCGGAAGTTGGTGACCCGGTTGAGTGTAACTGCCAATCATATTCTTCATCTGAACTCTCTGGAGTCGTTGTGGGAGTTACATACCCTAGTCCACATCAAGTTTTGCTATAGTAGTCCCGTGGTTTACCAGACGGTACTGGGGGCTTCAAAGGTAGTCGCCGTCCGGTACCGTAATTCAAACCTGGTGTAGTTTCTAGATCATATCCTTGTTTCTGCATGAGGTATTTGGACTGGGGACTATAAAGGTATAGAGGCAATCTCCCGGCATCTGACCCAAGATCGACTTCTTTTATGGTGAAGGGGTACGGATCGTCTTTCCGGCCGAAGATAATCGGGTGGTCCCCTCCCTCGACTATTCGGTAAGCGTCTTCTGCCGGAGTAAGCTGGATTGTGGTATACACATTTGTCACTTGTGTGTGTAGGTGAGTGCCTATACCGTAGTCCATAGCATACATTGTACATAGCTTGTTGAGCTCGATGTAATTCAAAGATAGCCCTTTATTGATAAAATAAGGTATCTTCTCGAAAGGGATTACATCATCCGCGGAAGGGGTATCGTAGTGGGCAGCCACATACTTGGCTAATTCTGGTTCTTCTTCGGCCATCCCCTGTATAAATGAAGACTGAAAGAGTGACCTAGTCAGCTTGATCTTCAGAGGCTCGACCGGCGGAGCAGGTCGTGGAGTTGTTGGTAGACTAGCAACCCCCAGCTTGGCATCTGAAGTGGGGCGAGGAGTGGCTGGTTCGCTGGAAGTGTCAGACCTTGCGTCGGGGGTGACGGCCCTTTTTAGGAAGACGTATCGTGAGCGGTCTGTCGGAGGGATTGAGTTTCTCCGCTTGGAGCTGACCGACTCTCGGTAGTCTGATGGTAAAAGGCCCTGGTGTGGGTCTCGGCACTTGGCCAGACCTCGGCAGCTGGATTCTCATCTGCTCTTCTTGCGCCGATAGACTGATTGCGTCCTTATGCAGAGTAGCCGTAAGGGGTGCAGAACTGCCAGATTTGCGAGCCTGGAGGTGGATCGTCAGGGGTTCATCTGATCTTGTGGTTGTCTTGGTGTGAGCTTGCACCTCCTCTTCGACCAGATGCTTCTTTGATTTTTTGTACAGACAGGAGTCTGAGTAATAAGATTCGACCCCCTTGAAGGGATCGATATCAGCAAACTCTGTCCTCACGAAGCCGTGCTTATCGACATATTTGAAGCACTGGTGTAGCATGGAAGGCACGATCATGTAATCGTGTATCCAAGGCCGCCCCAGAAGGATATTGTAAGAAGTGTCGGCATCTATGACGTAGCAGGTGACTTCTGATTGGAGATCGCCAATCTGACATTTCAAGCGAATCTTTCCTATTGGGTAGCTCCTGCCCGAATTGAAACCGCTAATGGCGGTGCTTGTAGGCGTCAGGTGATGCATTGGAATACGAAGATAATGTAGCAGACCCTTCGGAATGATGCTTATGGAGGACCCAGGATCAATGTGCATTCGGTCCACCTTTACGTCGCCGATGTATCCAGTGTAGTACAATGGGCGATCGTGCAGGTTAGTTTTGATGAGCATATCCTGCGGAGAGAAGACGATATTGGGCGTTGCAACTGTACACGCACTATCTTGGAGATCTGTAGGCTGATTATCTCCCGTGAGGTTGACCTGAGCCAAGTATGCGTCGGCATTTTGGAGCGCCTCACTTAGAGCCGTACGGACATCCTTCGAGAGACTCAGGAGTTCATATAAAGATAATTTGGCCGGTGTATTGGCCAATTGAGCCAAGATGTCGAAGTTGTAGGGTCTTTCCAGCCCCTGAGGTGTCTCCTTTCGGAGGGATTTGTTGAAGCGGGTCTCTTTCGGCCTGGGTTTGTCGGTCGTCGAAGGCTGAGCCGGTCCCGGAGTATCAGCGTTTGTGGGCTGCTGATCATTAGTCGGATTCTCGGCCACTGGTTGGGCTTATGTTCCAGATCGAGTAGTGACGGCTGAGACTTCCTCCTCCTCTGCCGAGGCGGTGCGGCATGATCTGACCTTTCCACTTTTCTTTTTAGAAGGTAAAGTGGGCTGAGTCACCTCGTAGACTAGGTCCGGATGGACCCACATGATTTCCCCTCGTGATGTGGTAAGGGGTACTAGGCCGGGAGTTTGATCACGGGCAGGCGGAAGATTTGTGATTTCTATCGTTGCCAGAGGGATGGGTATGACACCGTCTTGAGTCTCTGTTGGAGGGAAATTACCAAATTGTACGGACACCATGTTGGCTGCTACGGTTACCTCCTCGAAGTCGATAGCCAGAGCGTTCGAATCGATGAGGTTCTGGATATACCGTTTCAGTTGGTAGCAGTCGTGTGTAGTATGGTGGACGTAGCGGTGGTAATGGCAGAACTTCGGATTTTCCAAATCAGCCGGCCGAGGTTTCCGCTTTGGTGGAGGAAGCTAAATTCTATCTCCTTGTATAAGCATGTCCAAGATAGGCTTGACGTGGCCATCTTCGAAAGAATAAGTGATTTGAGGCCATTGTTTGTCTGCTGGCTGTGGCTCGGGCTTCTGGGCTGTATCGGTCACCATGGCCTGCTTGCCTTTGTTGTCCCGATTGTTGGAGGGGCTACCCCCATTGTCGTTGCTGGCGTTGGGACGCTTCCCCTTGTTCTCTCCCTCTGAGATATGCAACCCCAGATGGCGAGCTTTCTTCAATCGTTCCTCGGCACTTGTAGCGCTGATGATAAAGGCCTTCCAGTCCTTGAATTGACTTTCGCCCATCCAGAGACTAATTGTTGGGAGTAGTCTCTTTTGGCAAATTTCAATCAAGGAAGAGTCCGGGTTGCCAGATGGTAACTTCATTGCGGTTTGACGAAACCGCTCAATGTAATTCCTTGTCAGCTCTTTCTCTCCTTGGACGACGTCCATGAGGGTAGACATCGTGACGTCCTGCCCTACCTCATAGAACCTCTCCAAGAACAAGCGCTTGAAGCCAGCGAAGGAGTGGATGCAATTATCTGGCAGGTTGCGGTACCAATCGAAGGCGACTCCTTCCACTGCCCCAATGAATAACCATGTGAGGATGGCATCATCATGGGGCAGATGGTCGGTAGTGACCTCAAAGTAAGTGATGTACCGGCTTGCTGAAGTCTTACCATCATATGGGTTGATATTGAACGGCTTATATCTTGGGGGAAAGGGCACATCCCTCTATTCAGCAGGGTATGGTTACCGTATTCTGAGGTCTTGAGAATTTTCTCGGGCATGGAACATCGCTCAAAGCTCCTGAACCTCTCTCCTTACTTCTCGGGCCTCATCTGTTGCGGTAGGGGCCGCTATCTCGGGAGCATTATTGCCCGGGTTTGGTACCGCTAAATTTGAATCTATGTTGTTCGCGGGACCCGTGCTTGTCTGACCAGGTGTCACTCCCTGCAGAGTAGGAAGCGCTGCTTTGATCTCGTCTACAGACTTGACCAAGGCGTGCAGTATGGCCTCCAAAGTGTCGATACGTTGGCGATCGCCGGAACCACCTTGGCTGTTGTCCGTCATGAATACCGTCCTCACATGAGGAGTGACAAAGGAGAGGTGGCGGACATGCCCTCCGAGTCATACTCATGCATCGAGAAATCATCAGGATATATGGGGATGTTCTCTTCAGGTTCGAATTCGGAAGGAACAGTACCCCCAGCTTCAGAGCTTGCTTCGTTTAGGACGTCCTCGGGGACGTCGGTATCTGTTGTATCCGTCGGAGGATTTGCTTCCTCCAGTCCGTCTTCTTGGAATGTCGGGTTGTCGTGGAGATTTGGAGGAGTGCTACCCCCAGTTCCGACGACCCCCAATGACGTAGACGGCGAACTTCCTACTGCAGCAGTTTTTGTCTTTGAACGGGTGTGTTGGAATACTCCAGTAGAGGATAATCCTTTAGACGATGGCTTCTTAGCTGCAATAGTTGACACCTTTGGGCTGTAGATGCTTGTCTTCTTCCCTCTCCCCTCAACGGGGACTTTCCGTGCGGAATTGCAGGAGGCAACGGGAGGTGCCTCGTCTTCCGAGCTCGGATGTTGTAATCTTTGGAAGACGGATGGCCGGTCTTCCGTTACTGCCGTGTTGTTGCAACAGCAGTTGACGATAATCTGGGTGCAGTGACGTCCCTGTGAGGACTCTCTGCACGCTGAGGCTCCTTCTCTTTCCTTGCGTTTGTGGAGGATAGCTTCACGCAGGTCAGAGGAACCACTTTGTCCGTTTGCCACCGGGGGCTGGACTCGAGTGGTTTTATACAACTTTCCGTCAGAGGCCCGCGTGATACTCAGCGGGACGCCCCGATAGTCAGAGGTTGGGGCAGCTGTCTGGACTTGATGAGCCCGTGCTGTCCTAGACTTTTTCTTTTTAGCACTTATGGGTGCGTAATAGGAAGAGTCCAGATTAGGTATCACAGAGTCTGGATTTTCATCCAGAAAGTGATCAGAGTTAGGACCGCATGAGAGTCGGTCGAAAACTGATCGAGAGAAGTGTGGTAGAGACGCTATGCGGCTAGCGTTGGGTGCCGTGCAGGCTATCTGCATGCGACTGTCTTCTGTTGTGGGACGAGTTCTTATGCGGTTAGGAGTCACGGCCGTGCAGGCTGTCCGCATGCGGTTGGCATCTGTGGCCGCATAGGTTTTCTGCAAGCGGTTGACTTTACTAGCTGCATGAATCTCATCCATGCGGTTGGGAACTGTAGCTGCATAAGTTGCTTCGAACCGACCAGGAGTTCTCCCGCAGAATTCACGGGTAGATTCACTAGAAAAAGATAAAAAAAACAATTATCGGAGGACTGAACTTAGACTCACAATACAAACTCGCTCGTACAAAGAAAGCCTAGGGACGAAAACCTAGGTACAGCAGACTAAGTACGATTGTTTATTTTTGATTCTTGGGGGTGACGATAGAGGCTCGGGAAAGCGACGGCCGCTCTGCCTTACTCCTTGGACGATCGGTATGCAGCCTTGGCTCGGGGAAGATCTGCTCGGCGTTGACGAAGAAAGGCTCTTCTTACTCTCCTCGGGTTGCTCTCCTGGCTTCTCTCTCTGTGATTATCAAGAAAAGGGGAAGCTCTCTCTGTGTATATCTCTCTCTTCTTCCTTTTTTTTTATTCTTTTTGTTGCCGACCTTTTTTACATGGGAATGATGCTGGCTATTTATAAGAGTGGGGTGGGATCATTAGGGTTTGCTGATGATTATCTGTTTGGAATGTTGGCGCTCCTTCATTCTATCTGGGCCCTTGATCCTGATCATAATGAATCTCGGCCACTAATGCGGATAGCACCAAATCTTATGAGCAGTTAATGCTGACTGCTTTAAATCTTCGTGATTGATTATGCCAATATTTGATTGCTCGCCACGTGTCCTATTGGCTTGATGATGAATGATATACCCTGATCTCGGCAATTATGATGATGATGTCGAATATTCTCGTTGGGATTCTGTTGCATCTTCAGTGCCATGTTTTTTTAATTGAAGATCCTGCCAGGGTCGCATAGGGTGACCAACACTTGAACCGCAGGGGGATACTCCTCGTGAGTCGCATGAGTCAATGCCTCATCGAGCCGCAGGGGACAAACTTTCCGTGAGCCGCATATGCATAATCTTTGCGAGCCACAGGGGACGATCTCTCCATGAGCCGCATATGCATAGTTTCTGTGGGCCGCATGAATTAGCATGGTATTGAGCCGCATAGACCGGGCTATGGGTGGACCGCATATGGCGGATTTTTGTTAATCATATTAGAGTGACTCCTCAATAAGCCGCATGAAGCTGTTCTCTATCCGAGCCGCATGAGACTTTTGCCACGTGGCAATCTAGGATTTTTTGTCAGATCGGGTCAGAGATTTTCTCCTTTTCCCGAAGAGTCTGTCATTATGGCAGAGCTATATGATACTTTATGTCAGAGATAGCCGTCGAGTCGTGTCAGAGCATTAAATGAGGCCATTACTCCAGTCGTCAATTGAGCCGCATATTCCTGCTGAACCGCATTCATCCCCGAGCCGCATGAGTCCGAGGGTCTTCTTTTGGGCCGCATAGGGCAACTCCAGTATGAGCCGCATAGACTTGCTACCCAAAACCGTATGGGCCATTTATGCCTTTATTCTAATATTTTCCATGCTTCTACAAGGTTCAGCCATGGTGTTCTTGTTGTTTGGAGAAGACAGTGAGCAGTGTGCAGAGCTATTTAGCTTATGCACCCTGAGCTACGCGCGCTCTTTAGTGCTGTGTACGCAGACTTGGGTACGCTCCCTGTTGGAAGCGTGCTCCCTTCAGCGTGCGTGACTTTTCACGCACACTGCTCCCTTGAGCGTGCATGACTTTTTACGCACACTGCTCCCTTGAGCGTGCGTGACTTTTCACGTACACTGCTCCTTGAGCGTACGTGACTTTTCACCTACCTGCTCCTTGAGCATGCGTGACTTTTCACGTATGCAGCTCCCTCAGCGTGCGTGACTTTTCGTACGCTGCTCCCCTGACCCCTTGCTTAACCCATTGGCTCTTGGAGTTTTGGTCTTATTTCTTTAAGCTTGACTCTTCTATAGCCCTGTATATTGATATTTTATTAGATATTTTACGCCCATTTTATATTCTTACGCCTTTTGTCATGAACTTGATTTTACCTAATATGTTTGGAATGATTATTGTACCTGGCATGGTATGACAAGGAACTAGCATAACACGACAGTGACCCGTAGTGGTGCACTCCTAACGTGACCAATCTGACATGATAGTGGCCAGTCGTGGCACACTCCTGACAAGTACCCTGACATGATTTATCTTGATAATTTAACTTGACTTGCCTTGACACCGTGGGTAACTCTTTCTTGCTTGCTTGTTAAATCCACTTGTCCTGTCTTGCATCATGTCTAGGATGGGACTCCTGAGTACCACGGTCAGGAGTACCTACTAAAATGGATTAAGATTAACAACTAGAATAACTCAGTAGTCATGAAGAAATGACACAGCTACGGGCAATCCCGTTACCTGGGCGCTTTTGGGATCTGTAGCCTGCCGTCGAGTAGGGCACATTTCCAGCACACCGTCGCGTGTTGCACCCTCTAAGTCACCTAAGGGTACATTTGTCTCCTGGACAATGTACCCCCTGAATTCAACCCTAATTTTCGACCTGGGTAACCTGGATGGTCTGCAGGGCTTGTGGCTGTGGAACAATCTCACTGCATCTTGTTAGTAATTAGGCCTGTGATAACCCTAGTTAGTTAAAGTAGTAAGCCGTAGTATCTGCTTGGCCTTGATTGATTGAATGAGGTATAACCAGTCCAGCCATGTCTTGATTCAGTACAAGATTGCTTTCTGTCTTGATTTCTTGCATTATTATCTTGTCGATAAATGGTAGGAAACCAAGTTCTGTTCAGATAAGGGTTACAGCCCCGGTCCTTGTTTGGTTTACGGGTTGTAACCTGGCTATCGGAATAGTCCCATGGTTATCTCGTCGTATATCATCCAGACATGTTTTCGTAAGTTCTAGTTTTAATGTATATTTTCTTGTGCTGATTGTTGACTTTTGTTCTTATTTCGTGGCCCCCTTGTGGCACTTGCTCTTTCTGGGGTTGACCCAGCTGGTTTTGTGTGGCCAGATATCGGAGCAGCTTTCGAGTATCTACCAAGCTTCCAGCCCGATGGTGGCGACTAGAAGGAATTCGGGCTACGAGTGGGTTTTCTATTTTTTTTCGCTCACTCTATTGTAAAACTATTCTTTTGATGCGTTTAGCCGACGAGCACCTGTTAGCTCGATGCACTTTACTTACTGTCTGCCTACGGGCTGTAAACATATTAACAAATCCTAGGGTTGATCATGTATGACTAAACTCTTGCTAGTCCTAATATTTTGTACGACTAGCTTCATGATCAGCGAAATATATAATATTGGGATGCCTTATTATTGTATATTTAATAATCATACATCTTGTGACCTGACTTACTTGTTTGTGATTGAGATATTAGGCTTGTTCATGACCATAAGAGACTGTTGGCTTGTAGTAAACCCTCATATTTCTAGACAGCCATGACCGTATATCGAGGTGATTTCCATTTCAATATACGTAGCTGGCTGTGTCTGCCCCCGTTCTCCAGTATTCTGGTTCTGGGGTGTGACATGGTTTAAGTGGTGGCCCATACAGGTCTTGTCAATCAAGAAATGTGAGGGTTTACCGAATAGATGTCTCAATCAGTATTCGTCCTTGGTCTCCGCCCGTATTTTTAAATCCCTGAAATTCTTGTCCTGATTACATGCTTGTATCGTTGATCTGTCCTGGTCCTTCCTTATTGTTTCGCTGTGTCGTTTTCCTCAGCGGTACTGTACCTGACCCGATCAGCAAGGAAGAGCACCTCCCGTGGACCAGCAGCTACCTGGAGATCAAGCCCAGCATTCCGGAGTCGCCTCCAGAGTGATACCTACTGAAGGAGAGTCACCAGTTCGGCCCGTTCAGCCCGCAGAGCCAGATGATGGTACCTTAGTAGGCCTCATCAGAACCTTGATAGCTTCCCAGGATCGACGAAGTGACGCCCTGCACCAGACAGTTCAAGATGCTTTGACCCGAGGCGGACATTCGGGGAACCAGGCGGCCAACAGCTTCAAGCGCTTGAACCCTCCTTTCTTCGACGGCACCGAGGATGCGATTGCCGCAGATGCATGGCTTCAGGATACCGAGGTGATTCTGGAAGCAGCTAGGACACCCGAGAATAAGAAGGTGGCGGTGGTACACCTGTATTTGTTAGACTTGGCTCGCAGTTGGTGGGCGGCGCAAGCCATGGGATTAGTGGCACACATTGCTTGGGCAGTGTTTAGAGAGAGATTCCAGACGAAGTATTTCGATGCTGTGGCTCGGTACGACCTGCAGACCAGATTTACCAACTTGAAGCAAGAAGACAGAACAGTCGACAGTTATGCATCGGAGTTTTCTAGACTCGTAGGTTTGCCCCCACCTTGCTGGCGACCGAGTTTGATAGGGCCCAGCGGTTCCAGCTGGGATTGTATTTGGAGATCTTGTTGGCGGTTGAGCAGTTCGAGCACCAGACGTTCGATGCAGTCTTGAGAGCAGCTATGAGGCATGAGTACACCTCCCAGAGGATCGTAGATAGGACCGGAGGTAGGAAGCAGTCCCATAGACAGATGTAGCAATCATCAGCTCCAACCCCAGCAGCTAGAAGTTTAACCATTGGAACTCCGAGGCGGACGGCCTCTGTTATGTCGATTCAGCATTCGACTCGACGTACCCGCAGCAGCAGAAGCAGAAGCAGACTTCGCGATAGGATGTCTCATTGTGGAAAGCCCGGCCATGTGGTGGCAGATTGTCGTAGGGCGCAGGGATTGTGCCTGGCTTGTGGAGCAGCAGATCATAGGATAGGGGCTTGCCCAAATAGGGGTGGTTCATCAGCATCCAACCCTTCTAGCTCTTCGGTGAGAGGACCGGCCCCAGCACCAGTTCAGCAGCAGCAGTATCAGTCTTCGAGGCCCTTGCTGCCTCAGTCTCAGGCATTCCAGCAATAACACCCCCAGCAGTATGCACAAGCACAAGCTCAGACCTAGAATAGGCAGAGAGGTTTCCAGCAGAGGGGACCAGCAGCCAGAGGACAAGGTCAGGCCATGATGATGGCTATGGGAGAAGAAGTTGTACCAGGTGAGGTTGTGGCAGGTACTATTCTCGTCAACTCCTCTCCAGCGTATGTATTATTTGATTATGGTGGGTCGCATTCATTTATGTCTGCACGATTCGCGATACGGATAGGATTGGAGCCCGAGTCATTATCAGTGAGGCTCAATATACTTACTGGTAATGGTCTTGTAGGAGTAGATCGAGTGTGTTCCTCGTGTCGGATCGTAGTTAGCGGTTGGGAGTTCCCACTAGATTCATAGAGTTTCCTATGGCAGACTATGATGTAGTCCTAGGCATGGATTGGTTGAGGAACCAGTATGCTAGGATAGACTGCCATGTTGGCAGAGTTGTTTTCAGCATCCCCGGCGAGCCAGAGTTTTTTTTATAGAGGCGCAGTGGAGCCATCTTCCCCAGCATTGCGGATGGGTAGCAGCAGTGCAGTTGCCCAGGATAGTTGAAGAATTTCCGGATGTTTTTCCAGAGGAGCTTCCAGGAATGCCGCCAGAGCGGGAGATTGAGTTCACTATAGACTTGATTCCCAGGACAGCACCAGTATCAGAGCGAGTCTACAGGATGGCGCCTTCAGAGTTGGAGATTTTATGAAAGATGATTGAAGAACTGAGGACCAAAGGATTCATTCGTGCAAGTGGGTCGCCTTGGGGAGCCCCGATGCTTCTTGTGAAAAAGAAGGATGGTATGTCCAGGCTATGTATTGATTATCGTACCTTGAATTCGGTGACAATCAAGAACATATACCCTCTACCAAGGATAGATGACTTGTTTGATCAACTCAGAGGGGCTTCAGTGTTCTCGAAGATCGACTTGCGGTCGGGATACCACCAGATCAGAGTCAGAGCAGGACATCCCGAAGACAGCATTCAGATCGAGGTATGGGCATTGGGAGTTTCTTGTTATGCCCTTTGGAGCAACCAATGCGCCAGCTGTATTCATGGACCTCATGAATCGCATTTTCATGCCTTACTTGGATCAATTTGTGATCGTGTTTCTAGATGACATCCTGGTCTACAGCAAGAGTAAAGCAGAGCATGAGCAGCATCTCAGAGTCGTCCTCCAGACGCTTAGGGAGCATCAGTTGTACGCCAAGTTCAGTAAATGCGAGTTCTGGCTCGATCGCATTTCATACTTGGGTCATCATTACACAAGGAGGAGTGGAAGTGGATCCCCAGAAGATTGTGGCTATCGAGTCATGGCCAGAACCCAGCTCAGTGGCAGAGGTTCGCAGCTTCCTTGGATTGGCCGGCTACTACCGGCGATTTGTTTCAGATTTCGCAAGGATTTCAGCGCCGATGACCCATTTGACCCACAAGGATGTGTCGTTTGTTTGGACAGATTGTCAGGAATCATTTGAGAAGTTGAAGCGAGGTTTGATAACGGCTCCCATTCTCACCCTTCCAGATAGGACCGGAGGATTCACAGTTTATTGCGACGCTTCAGGCAGAGGATTGGGGTATGTCTTGATACAGCATGGGAAGGTAATATCTTATGCGTCACGTCAACTACGTGATCATGAGAAGAATTACCCGACCCACGACTTGGAATTGGCGGTGGTAGTGTTTGCTTTGAAGTTGTGGAGACACTACTTGTACGGAGATAGTGGAGATCTTTACTGATCATAAGAGCCTGAAGTATGTTTTCACCCAGAAGGACTTAATATGCGGCAGAGAAGATGGCTAGAGGTACTGGTGGACTATGATGTGGATTTGTAGTATCATCTCGGGAAGGATAACGTTGTAGCAGATGTATTGAGCAGGAGAGCCGGAGTTTATCTCCTGACGGTGCAACCAGAATTATTGGCAGATCTTCAGAAATGGGAATTGAAGTGGTTCTTCCACCAGCGTGGCATTGATGGCCAGCCTGCAGGTTCAGTCCAGCATAGTTGAGAGAATCGGGTGGCGCAGTCAACAGATTCCAAGATCCAGCGACTCAGAGCAGAGTGTGAAGCAAGAAGAAGGCCAGAGTTATGTATCAATGAAGATGGTACACTTCGGCACGGTACTCGTCTTTGTGTACCCAGTGGAGATATCAGACAGTAAGTCATAACAGAAGCCACAGTTCATAATATTCTATTCATCCGGGTGGTACGAAGATATATCGTGATATTCGTCAGCACTTCTGGTAGAATGGCATGAAGAGGGAGATAGCCCGGTTTGTCTCTCGGTGTTTGGTTTGCCAATAGGTTAAAGCTAAACATCAGAGGCCTGCTGGACTTCTTCAACCCTTACCGATCCCAGAATAGAAATGGGAACATATAACCATGGATTTCGTGACCGGATTGCCCAGATCTTCGGCCGGCAGAGATGCTATTTGGGTAATTGTGGACAGGCTTACCAAGGTGGCACACTTTCTCCCATTCAGAGTTGGGCAGCCAACGGCTCAGTTGGCAGAGATGTACCTCAGGCAGATCGTCAGGCTTCATGGTGTGCCAGTCAGCATCACCTCGGACAGGGATTCAAGATTTACATCACACTTTTGGCGCTTGCAGAAGAGTTTGGGGACTCGCCTTCAATTCAGCTCAGCTTATCACCCACAGACGGCTGGACAATCAGAGCGCACAATCCAGACTTGAAGATATGTTGAGATCCTGTACCCTGACTTCGGTGGTTCATGGGAGAATCATGCACCTGGTGGAATTCTCGTACAACAACAGTTATCAGGCCAGTATCCAGATGGCACCCTTCGAGGCTCTTTATGGCAGGAAGTGCAGATCCCGCTAGCATAGGACGATGTCAGGGAGAGGCAGATGCTCGGACCTGAATTGATTTCCCAGACGGTTGAAGTTGTCAGGAAGGTCAGAGATCACCTCCGAGTTGCCAGGACCGCCAGCGCCATTGGGCCGATGCTCATCGGCGTCCCTTAGAATTTGCTGTCGGCGACCATGTATTCCTTAGGAGCTCGCCTAACCGCAGCGTCATTCGCTTCGGCGTGCGGAGAAAGCTTAGTCCTAGGTATATAGGGCCGTTCGATATTCTAGAGCGAGTAGGAGATGTATCCTTTCGTCTCGCTCTTCCGCCGTCGCTAAGTGGGTACATGATGTATTCCATGTGTCCCAATTACGATGGTATATTCCAGACCCGAGCCAATCCTAGACCATTCGGAATTGGTTGGGTACCAACCTTTCGTATGAGGAGAGGCCCGTGTCTATATTGGACCGGAGGGAGAAGATACTCAAGAACAAGACTAAATTAGTCCATGTTGCTTGGGATCATCACTCTCTAGGTGAGTCACGTGGGAGCGTGAGGACGACATCCGATCGCGATATCCCTACTGTTTGACTCGTGAGGTATAATGTCTTTCTTATGCCTTACGTTTTTTTCCCTTTCTTGCTTGCATTGTATGATTGCATGATTGAACTGCTTAGTGTAACTTGCCTGTGCTTAGTGCAGCTTGTCGTAACAATCTCTAGCTCCTTGATTAAATTCTGAGGACGCAATTCTTTAAGGTGGGTAGAGTTGTCACCCTCATTTCCCGTATTTCCCGTATTTTGTATTTATACTCGATCTGGATTTTGGCATGTATTTTATTTTTCTCAACTTGTGGAATTTTCGGTATTTCTCGTATTTGAGTTTTGGCATGGCTCGGTTTTATTGGGTTGGTTCGATTTGGTTTGCTTTATAGGTATTGGATCACCTTAGCTTATGCTACCCCTCAACCCACCACAACTCCCCCTCTTTAAAACTCCACAACATTTCTCTCTCCTCATAACCACCATTTATTTCCTTCTTCTTCTTCTTCTCCTTCCTCCACAACTCTCCTAACCCTAGGCAAGTGCACCTTGCCACTTCATGAGAGCCCTATTTTTCTGGTTCATTTGCTAGATTAGGACATGGTGATCAACATTAGGTCTTGGTATTTTGTGATTTGAAGTCTCCATTGTTCTAGATCTAGGTTTTTCCTATTTTCGAATTTTGCATGTTTTGATCTATTTT
>JANAVB010014747.1:0-28101 GCA_029216955.1 Iris pallida
TCCCATCCATCACCTCCCTTCTCATTTACTATCTCTATCTCTTCACATTAACTACCATCACTTCCTTCCTTTTCTCTCCTCTTTTTACTCCACCATCATAACTTCCCTCCACCATTTCACTCCTTCTCTTTCAAACTTCCTCTACAACCGTTCCTACCTATTTTCAAAATCCTCTCTTCATCTTCCTCCTCTCTTTAAAAACCCTCCTTCTCTCCCTCTCCTCTTTACTCCTTCTTTCTCCACACCATAACACCAATCCCTCTCCATGGCAAACCCTAAGCGCCCCCGATCCTCCTATTCCTTCGGGTTCAACCCCTTCGTCCCCGTGGTGCTACCTACGGCTATGACCAACGCGTCTTCTCCAACTCTCTGGCCGCCGAGCTTTGGTTCCAGTACTTCGCCAATCACAACGTATTCAAAGGACGGGCGATCAACTGGAACCTCTTTCCCGGTCACGTCCCTTTGTTTGACGATGCCGGTCTCTCTCCTCTCTTCTAAGGCGCCAAATCCCTGTCTACCCTGCTGCTGTCCGCCTTTTCTATTGCAACATGAGAGGGGATGACGACGACCCTTTCGCCATCCAATCTATGGTCAATGACCGCCACTTCCGTCTCACATCTTGGGAAGTGGGGGCCATCTTAGGTATCCCAGACAAAGGGAATGCGTTACCTCTTTTGGGTGCTCTCAACTCCTCGCGGCGTCCCCTTTCGACGAATTCTGCCGAATCATCTGCAAGGGTCCCAACCCTCCTGCCATTCCGGCCCTCTCTGTCCAGCTGGAGCCATTTTATTACGAGCTCCATCGGATCGTATGCCACACTCTCTTTCCGAAGGGCGGGAACTATGACGCAATCACAGGTGATGCCCTCGTCTGCATGTACCATCTCTATGCCCGAAGCGATTCTCCTTCCCAAAGACTCTTCTTCTGCAATTCTGGCGTACCATGCCTTCGGGGAAGCAGAATCTCTACTATGGCTCTTTCATCACTCTGCTCATGGAGGCCAAACAGGTTGACCTGTCTCTCTGCACCTCGGATGGCGTCCCCTCATATCTTGCTATCTCCCGTACCCTTGCTGGCGCCTCTACTTCCCGTGCCTCATCTTTCCAAGAGCAACCGACATCCACGCCTGCTGCTCCCACATCTACCCCTCCTCCTTCGGGCCGTTATATGCCGCTCACTCAGCAGCATTTTGATATGCGGATGGCCCAGGCGGAGGAGCAGATGCGGGCCCACACTCGTAGACTTGGCGCCCTGATCCAGACTCGGTTCCACGATCAGGGGTACTTCATTCAGCGCACTCTTCAAGACCGTATGCCTTTCTGGATCTTAATCTTCAGGATCCTATGTACACGGGCCCGTACTTCTCTGACCCTAATGCCTATGGGTTTATGTACCCTGACGGCATTGATCCTTTTGGCACCTTCCAGCAGGCTCAGGGTGATGATGATGATGATCCGGCTGAGGATTAGGGATGGTCTTCCTTTTGATGGTGGTTTCGGTTCTTGAGTGGTTCTAGTTTTTATGTGTGCTTTCTGTTTGTTGTCTTTAGTGGTCCTTCGGGGACCGGTTTATGGTTGTTTTAGTTCTTTGCTGTCCTGCGGGGACATTATCTATGGTTGTCTTTTGTGTCTGGCTCTCGTTGTGGAGAGTCTTTTATCTTACTATGAAATATATGGGTCCAGCATGTATTCACTTTCTCTCTAATATATTCATGCATGCTTATATACTCATGTCTTTTCTCTTATGCAATGTTTCTATTGATTATCCCCATCTTTGACTAAGTGACAAAGGGGGAGAAATCGTATTGAGGGGGAGCTGTCTACCTACGGGGGAGCTACTCCCTGAAGATGCTCTCTCTCTCTATTTTGTCAATTATCAAAATGGGAGTTTGTTGGCATATTTTATTTTGAGTAATTAACAGCATCTTCGTAGTTTAGCCTTCTGTTATTCAGATTCAAATATTCTCAGAAGATGTACTACATGGAGTTCTTCACTTCAAGAGCTTCCTCCTTCTTCCTTGAAGACTGTAGCAGTTACCGGCGTTCCCTGCTTAGAGTCTTCGTGTCTGTACTGATCTAGGTATATCTGTAAACACTAAAGGATGGATGATAACTAAAAGCACAAATCGAAAAACATGTCATTCAGAGCGGCATACCGGCGGTATGCTTCGGCATATCGGCGGTATACCGTTTTCGTGTCCAGAAAAGGTTTTGACAAAAAGCGGCATACCGACGGTATGTTTCGGCATACCGGCGGTATACCATTTTTGGACTCTAGAAAGTTGCTGTCTCGAAATGTCGGCATACCGACGGCATGCTGCGGCATACCGACGGCATGCCATTTTTAGCAACACAAAAGTTGCTGTGATCAACTGTCGGCATACGACGGTATGCTGCGGCATACCGGCGGCATGCCGTTTCTAGCAGCACTAAACTTTCTGTGACATTCTATCGGCATACCGACGGTATGCTCCGGCATACCGGCGGTATACCGAATTTTGAATACTTAGTTTTCGATTTGGTCTGACACGCATTAATGGCCGCATTTAATGCTCTTGAACGGTCATAATTATGACCGTTACTATTTGGTCGCATACCGGCGGTATGCCGCGGCATACCGACGGCATGCCGGTCTGCCTGCATTTCAGAGCATTAAATGCCACCTACTCTTGGTTTTCTTATAAAAGGAAGCTCTCTCTCTCTTGAGCTTCCTTACCAACTCTTCCATAAATTTTCCAACAACCAAGAGCTCCACCATTAATACTCTTCAAAGCTTTTCATTGTCATCCTCTCCCAAAGTGCTAGAGTATTAAAGAGTTGTACATTTCGATCTTCACGTGTTAGAAGATCAACAAGTTCTCATTCTCTTTTGTTTAAGTTGGCGAGCCTTCGTAAGAAAACTCGTGTGTAGAAGTTGGCGAGTCTTCGGATCCAAACTCGTGTTGAAGTTGGCGAGTTCTTCGGATCCAAACTCGTGTGTACTATTTGGATAATAGTGGATTAAAGCCGGAGAGAGTTCCGGGACTGGATTGCCTCAAAAGAGGATACCAGATACATCCTTGCATTTGCGTTTGATCTTTCTACTCTTTACTTTAAATTGTCTTTATTGCATCAATTGTTGTAGTTTATATTTTATTTCCCTATTCACCCCCCCTCTAGGGTTCTACAGATAGAACAAATAAACAGATATATAGTACATTCTACAATCAAAATGTTATACATATCACAAGTCCAAATGGATAGTACATTCTACAGTAGTGTCACAAGTCTAAATGGATAGTACATCTACAGTAGTGTCTTAAGTCAAAATGGATAGTACATTCTACAGTAGTATTATAAGTCAAAATGGATAGTACATTCTACAGTAGTGTCACAAATCAAAATGGATATACATTCTACAGTAGTGTCACAAGTCAAAATGTTATTTTATTTTTATTCATCTTCAGAAAATTCATCTTGTTCGTCTTCCTCGTCCTCCCTATCTTCACTTTCATCTACTTCGTCTTCGTCTTCCTCTTCAGATACTTTATCTTTCTACATGATTAGACGTGTAATGAGGAACTTTCGTTGTATCCACATCAACTATATTTGTTACGAAAGGTAGCTCGTCCTCTTGATAAGCTTTTTCGTCAATGTCAAAGGTATTTCTAGATTTAGTCTTGCATACTGTCCCCAGTCTGACCTCGTTGTTCTCTGTCTAAGATAAGTTGTGTAGTACACGAGCTGAGACTGACTTGATAGGATAAATGTTCGTAGCCTTGATATCTATACTTGTAGTTTATATCCACAAGACTATACTTGCCAATTTTTCAACCTTGATCTTGAATCGGATCGAACCATTCATACTTGAATAACACGATCTTAGCAGGTTTTGTGCCATAATTATATGTCAACTCCAAAGTCTCTCGTAAGATGCCAAAGAAATTATTGCCTAGATCGACGTCTTTGTAGTTCGATGATTTGATACAAAAAAACTATTTTTCATGGAATCAAGATCCAGAAAGCTGTCTCTGATCGGAGCATTTGTTGACTTGAACCTAAACCCATTCACACAGTAACTTGGCCATATTTGACGACAGTAATTGGTCCCTTAGCTAGAGTCCTATAGATGCAGTCCTGGGTGTTATTAGACGATCGACCTAAATACCAAAGAAGCGATAGTAAGTTATTTATTGTGCAAGTGCATACAGAAAAAGTAATTACCGAGCTCCTTACATATGCGCTCAACCAAGCAAAAAAATGATGTCTTATTTTTTGTTCTACTTCTTCGTCTGTTATGTAGGGTTTAACCGACCTCAGCTCATCATTATATGTGCTAAAAAACAACGAAGCAACCGTCGATTAGTAGCATAATATTAGCTTATACTATTACATTGAGATGACGTAAACATTGATGTATTAATTACTTACCCCTCTAGCTTCTCCACTTCATCCTCGTCGCAATTGAGCAATATTTACAATTGAGCAGCCCTTAGCTCGTCGGCATTCAAATATCCCTTCTTCATTTTCCCCGAAGGCTTTCCGGACGCATTAAATACTTTTAGTGAATCATTAGATTTCTGATATCCGTCATCGTTTCTCGGAGCTCTCGCTCTATTAGTAGCAACTTGAGGTTTGAAATATGTCGATCAAAAGTTTGTAATATTCTCGAGAACATAAGCTTCAAAAATACAACCCTCAACCCATGCCTTGTTTTCCCCCTTTCTTTTTAGGTGATCCAGATGCCACTCGAACGGGTACATCTACCGATAACCGACAGGCCCACCAATACGTGCCTCATAGAAAAGATGAATTGGCAAATGCTCTATGGAATCGAAGATCTAGGAGGAAAACCTTCTTAAGCTTGCACAGTGTTACCGTAATGTCCTTCTTTACTTTTTTAGACAATCAACAAGCAACTTAGTAGAACAAAGATTTCTGAGAAATATGCTAAGCTCTGTCAATGGAACCCAAATGACCTGCGGTAAGAATTCCGAAATGTAATCAAAATTAACCTCTCCATGAATACGTGATAAGCGTGGCTCTTCATACCCGTCAGTTTGTTCTTCTTGAGGTCGACACATCTTCCCAAGTTCGACACGTACCCATCTGGAAATTTTAGGCCCTGAATCCACCTATAAAGTCTCCATTTATCCTCTTTCTCCAGTAAAAAATTGCCTTAGGCTGCTTTAACTTCCCATTCCCCTTCTCTATCAAATGTAATGCAGGACATCTACATATTTCTTCCAAGTCCAACCTGTCCTTTGGATTATATTTCATCTTCCCCTTTACATCTATTACAGTATTAATTATGTTGCCAAACACATTCTTCTCGATATGATTGACATCAAGTTATGTCTGATCAGATTGGTGCTCTAATGTGGCAGATCCCAGAATATACTGTCACTACCACTTTCTAGATGAGGGTATTTTGGTAATTTGTAATTTTTTTGATTATTTTAAATATTTTTTAATTAATGATTGTTAGTATCATTATTTAATAGAACCTTAGAACCATATCGATTAGATGATGGTCATGACCATATAAACTTAGTTAGTGAGATTAGACAGTGTTAGTTAGACTCTAATATATCTAGATTATCATTTAGAACCTATTAACTGACTTAAACAATAAGTTATTGGACCTTTCCTTAAAGGGCTTCAAATGATATGTTAGGAAGGCCTTTAGTCATTTGCACCCAAACCAAACCCTAGGAATCCCCTATGGCCGGCCACAAGAGACCCATCCCCTTGCTATTAATAGCATACACCCCTCTTTCTTCTTCCTTTCATTACAAACCCTAACCCTCATTTGTGTTCTTCCCCAAATTTTCTATCTTCCAAATTTAGTCCAAATTCCTTCAAACCAATTGTAAACTCTTCCCTTGAAGAGAGGAAGCCTCTATTGACTAGCTTGGGAGCATTTGAAGCAATTTGACCATTGGAGCTTGGTGGAGATCTAGATCTAGAAATTTTTTATTGGGATTCCAACTCCCAATTGGTAAGAGTCCTCTAAACCCTCTAATTTCCTTTTATTAGTGTACTCCCAATTGGTAAGAGCCCTCTAAACCCTCTAATTTTCTTTCATTAGTGTAGATGCATTCATTTAGGGTCCTCCATTGCATTAGGAATGATTTGGGTCAAGTTTGGAGCCATTTGGAGTGCGTATCACGATGTATCGGATACGCACATCAAATGTTGATGAAATGACTCTTAGGACTTATGGTACTTAAATTTTAGTTTTAATTAGGTTTTTATATTGGTTATATGTTGTGTTAGCAATGTAGGATGTTTTTGTGATGTGGGATTGATTTGGATAGGATAATGGATATAGGGATTTGATATGTGGTGTATGTACTGTCACTGTTTTGTTCATTCAAGTTAACCCATCTGTCCATCTAATTGCTCTCGACTACATGAAATCTGTAACCTTTCCCAAATAATTTCCTGGGTATCAGAGATGATAGAGATATAGGGGCTTTGTTTCATGGGTTTTGTTCCCAGATTCATGTCCAGTCGAATCAGTAGTATAGGTTTTGGTTCTGTCCATCTTCATGTTATTCACTGCAGTTACATTTGAACCACTATATGTACATTTTGTTTACTGCTTGCATTCGATTTCTAGTCATCAAATTGGTTCAACCATCTATACTCTAATACCCATTTGTTCAGTCCTAACATTGGACCTTTGATTCACTACTCATACTCGATATGTGTCCACCGCTCTATGAGTACCAGATATACACTGATCTGACATAGTGGCTTGCCTTGACCTCTATTGTATATTCTTTCCCATGCATTTGATTGTCCAGTCCAGTTGTATTACAATAGTTCAATCTTCATACAGATATGTTCTGTCCTTAACCTAGGAATTGTTCACATATCCTTAACCCAGGGTATGCCTAGACAACCTTGCAATGGCCACACATATGAGTCCACTGTACTATAAAACCATTGGTTATGTTCAGGCATCCACATCAAGTGTCTGCCCAGGTTGGAGAAGGACTCATGTTATGTCCTGACCCTACAATTGTGGTTCAGTCCTTCATTAGTTATTCCCAAACCATACCCTTTAGTTCCCAGGTTAGGATCACATTTCATGTGAGATACTTGAATGTTCAGACCATTCACATAGCCTTGTTCTGTCCCTTTGAACATGAATTTTTCTAAGTGGTTAACTACCCTGTCCATGCCTATATGTATGGTTCAACCATTGCATCATGGTTCATACCTTGTATTCACTGCCCAGGCAAGGGGAAATGGAGTATTACCCTGCCTAATCACCCTATTGCCTGTACCAGTTACAAATGATCAGCCAATTTAGCCATACCTACCTTTACTTCAGTCCTATACCCTTATTCTGCATTCACTGTGAATGCTCAGGTCTTGCCAACTACCTTGTCCCTTGAGCTCGAGTTCAGAGGTTACCTGGACACTTGAGCATTCGAGCCTCATCTTTATTACTGCCTTGATGATGTTCATATGGATATGGGGTGTCATTAGTTCAGACCTGGCATATGTGAAGTTCATGAGAGTACTTCATGTCATGCATTCACCAAATATCCTGCACATCCTAATACCTGTCCATCTTGTTAGGTTTATACTCATGCTGTCCTTGTATTGACAGGAGCCTTATTCACTACATAAGGGTGCCTGCTCTGTACAGGCACATGGAGAGGGGTTTCAAGAGAAATGAGGAAGGGTTAGACCTTGGTAGTAGTATCAGTGGTATCACATTAGAGAGTGAGTCTGTCAGAGGGTTAGGCAAATGTCAGGATAGTGAGAGTAAGTTTAGATGAGGGTTTGATAATAGAGGAGATTCAATTATAGATTGGGAAGGGTTTAATGTGTACAGGCATTAGAAGTAGGATAGGCCATATTAGGAAACATATAGCAAGGGTTATAAGTGAAGGAAATTAGCTTTGGCTCAGTCCAATAGACTAGGTTCAGTCCATGATATTTTGTATTAGCTCACAATGGGGTATGGTATTAGTATCATGAGGGTTAGCCTATGTTAGCTAATAGGGTTATAGATGCCAGTCCTTGGATAGCAAGGTTCAGTCCTAACTTGTATTGTACCAGTCTAGATAAGGGAAAGGATATGTGGGAATATATTTATATAGATACATACATATGTGTGTGAGTATCATAACATTTAGATATTGTATCAGTATATATGAGAGGGGAGGGCCAAGTCTTGGCAGCAGGTTGTTAGAAGGTTGAAGTTAGACATATGCACAAGTGCACTAGTGCAAGTGGGTATATCATAGCTTGGATGGTTTTATAATGTGTGTGTCAAATTATAGCATGTGAGGGTTCACCCTATAGTGTTGTGTGTGTGCATGTACCAATAAGTATATAGCTAAATAGATGTATAGATAGTGATAATTAATTATATAGATAGGACATTGTTTGCAAAAACAAAAGTCTGATTTACAAACTAAGAAGAAGAAAAGTACAATGAGTGATATTGAAGACACGAGCCTCCAGAGAATGTTGCAGCACATTGTCAGTAGATTATAATCATTAGTGATGCTTTAGAACTGATTTGAAACTCTACTTATCGAGTTCTGAAATAACTGTTTCTGGTTACGCGCACTGTGTATTACGCACCACCTATCCAGTTGCGCGAACAGTTACTTGAACTGTTGAGGACGCATGGCATCCTGTGAGTGAGTTGTGCGTGGTCATGGGCAGAATAGTGGACACGTTCTTCGAAATTAGTGGCATATGCACCATGTCATTCTGCTTCTGGATGGAAATTGGTTATGTGGCGCCAGTTTGATAGGTTGCGTCGGGCGCAACCTGATGACTAGCGCCCTTACTGTTCAGTCTTCATTAACTACCTCGTGCAACTTGATGACTGGCGCAAGACAGCTGTCTGCATTTATTAAAAATTAATAAAGTCTTCTCGAGCCCCGCGCTTCCCGGGATTCGAAGAGATATTCTTCGACTGTCGAGCTATCAGTAATCATGACTTACGTTACAGTTTCTCGAGGAAGCTTGCCACATAGGACTCGTGCACCCTAACTTTGGTGCAACCTGAGTATTGCACAACCAAGTGACTAGGCGCACACTGATGTTGGCACCTTTTTAAGAGTGGCGCCCATTTATTTTTGAGCTCCTACAAGACCCCCTTCAAAGTTTTCAAATGTTGAAAATTTTCAAACTTTGAAATACTTTGAATTTAGAGGAGATTGACATGAGTTGTGCCTGCCAACAACATAATCGACTCCGACTTTCGAGCGCAAGTTGCGCAACAGTTACAAAATGTTTCTTAGGCTATAAATAGCTGTTTTTGAGAGAATTTTTTTTTACCAAAAAGTTTTGATTTTCCAAAACCCTTCATATTCTTCTTCCCAATTTTGAAAGCTTCCCCGACCATGGCACCAAGAAAATCTGTTGCTGACAAGGGTAAGGGCATCGCCGGGCCTTCGTCGCGTGCGTCACCGATGAGGGCGCGATATGCACCATTATCGTCGAGAGCTGAGAGGGCAAACCCACCGCTCGAAGGAGATCCTCGAAAAATGAGTCGACTACTCCTTAGGCGTTGGTCAGAGTCGACCATCTCTTCTTAGAGCTCTAGTCGACCTACGTACTCTATAACATGCGTCTCCTCTTTTTAGAGTACAGGCATGCATTTCATCACTTGTGCCTCCTCTTTTTAGAGTGTCGACTGCATCATAACACACACTGTTCGTCTTTACGAACTGTGTTGCACAAGTTTTGAACTTGCGCCTTCTGAACTTGCGCGATCGCACATGTCGGACTTGCGCACTTGGAACGTGTGCTTTCTGAACTTGCACGATCGCGCATGTCGGACTTGCGCACTTTGAACTTGTGCCTTCTGAACTTGTGCGATCGCGTATGTCGAACTTGCTCACTTTGAACTTGTGCCTAGCGCAACACGTTAATTCGTGCAATCTAATCATGCACAAAACTTCGTACAGCCTAGAGCTTGCACACTTTGCTTTAAACTTAGAGATTGTTGCATAGACTTGTAATTAAACTTTGCCCCCTTTCTTTTTGCAGTTGATCTCAGGGAGGACCCAGATGTTGAGATATTAGCTTCAGCTTTTAGAGTATCAGAGTACCGAGAGGACTTATCCCACGTATCATACCCTCAGTATGATATTCCTGAGTCCAGAAGAGCCATGCTAGCAGCCCAAGAGAGTAGCACCTTATTATACCTGATGAACGGTGAACCCCTAGAAAGTTTGGACCATGTCATACACAAGAAACCAGTTTTCTTGTTTAGAGATGCAATCAAGAAGGCGGCCCAACCCAAAGCGAAGAAAGAGGATAGAATTTACCAATGCGGGGATGGAGTTATGTATCTCACTGAGATGTCGAGACACATGTCCCTGTCTTGATATACACACTCCAGTTCCCCCCGACGGATGGCATGAGATCTGACCCCAATTCAACAGGGAAGGGTCAAAAAAAATATTACAGACTGGGTCCCCAGAACAAGGATATATTCTACAACACTTCAAAGAGATACAACTCTCACCTGAGAGGTCTAAAATCGAGATGTGTGCCTCCTGAAGATTCGTCAATGCTAATTCCCGTCAGAGTGCCCATTTTTGCGAACATATTCGCTAAGGCTGAGGGAAGATATCCGGATTAAACCATGCGATTAACAGGCTTGGTGAATCCCGATATGAAGCACTGGAACAACATCGTAGTTTGGGCTTTGGATCAATTCAAAGACAAGCTCCACAAAATAGATCTTTATGATCTGATTTGGACTATTGCTCACGACATTCGTCCTAATGCCCACATATTTTTGGGTCTGATAGAACGGTACAATAATAGAACCGACACCTTTATGACTCCTCACGGAGAGATTGGCTTTGCGCTTTATGAGATAAAATACCTTTCACACTTGCCAATGGGTGAAAACCCATTTGAAGAGTACGTGCCAACAAATGAGGAACTGGATATCTTGTCAACAGAGAACCCTCGTATGATGGCTGTTTTTGAGGAGCTTTTATGCCACTACCTAGCTTGTTCCCTTTATTATCAGAGTGCTTCCAAAGGGACCTGCTACACGACCAAATAGCTGTTGTACTTATTTTTAGGCCATGTCCAAGAAGATAAGATTGTCGAGAGTCAAGCTTGTGAGCCTTACTTCTACAAACTGCTCAGCCGCAGCGATATAGAAAAGTTGATAGAGAAATCCAAGCATTTTGATAACATATTGAATATAGATTGGCACCCATTTACTGCTGGTGCTTCTATCGAAAGTTACCTTAGGTAGGGTTATAGGCCTATGTCTCGAGAAGCCCAGTTGGCAGGTTTTCTCTCTTTATTGTTACGACGGTTCATTGTACCTGGAGCCAGTGCCATTGACAGATTCCATCGAGGCGTGTTATTCGCTGCCGTGCGTCTAGTATTCGGCTACAAGATGGATCTTCTTTCGACAATGACTTGCTGCTTGAACGCATGCCTGCGTTCTTTTATTTACACCATAATGCATGACAACAACGCTTGGGAAGACTTCCCTCATACGAAAATGCCCTACACCTATTTATTTGGGTGGTTGTTGTTGCACTATCCCAGCTTGATGAACCCTGATCTGGGTGTGGTCAGAGGAAACTTCAACAAACATTTTTCCACTGCCCGATGGAATATAAACGTACTTTCAAAGTGCAGAAGAGCTATAAACTGAGGTTCTGGATGGAGATTCCAATGTGTCCCTCCTCCTCTAGGATATGAGAGTCTTCCAGCTCTGCTCATGGATTTAGAACCGATGTCTCTCCGTCTGTCTCCGGATAATTTTGCATGGTTGAAGACGATTCGGCCATCTCATCTAGTGTACCGATTTGAGGGTGAATATTTTCTGGAACCATACCTACCAAGCCGATTTGCTCAGGAATTTAGCTATGATCAGATGCTCGTGGGTAACGCCAGCACCTATTTGTAGCCCAAGGGTTATCTAATAGATGGTGCCAGAGCTTGGAGATACTACAATGCAAGAGGCACCCAGGCTATATTTTCAATGCCCAATGCTTCCCCTGAAATAGGTCTGCATATGTTATATACATACGCAAATTTTTATACTTCAGCCAACACTTTCGCCAAAAATTTCAACTTGGCTAACAGTTTTGCAAGTGATAAACGGACAAGAGCTGGGGTCCATACTGCACAATCATTTAGGCATGAGGAAAATCATGACCCCGCTGATGAGCCTCTGGAAGCTTCTCTCATGGGCTTTCCTGACGAAGTCCACGACCCTTTAAATGTATCGCTCAGGAAGCGTAAGAAAAAGTATCCCAATAAAGAGGCCATCAAGAAACAGAGGACTGGAGAATCGTCTGCTCCATCACATCCAGACGAACTCCCTTCTCCTCCCAAAGCTCCTCATGGGAAGAAAAAGAAAACAACAGTGGTAATTGCTAAGCAGCCTGTGACCAGGACAACCTGGTTCTAAACTAAGCAGATGAATACTGGACTTTCTCCTGGAGGAGGAGAGGCGACTCCCTCTTTAGTTCCAAAGAATAGTAGAATTGTCCATAAAGAGGTTATCAGGGAGCCCAATGTGCAAGACGATCTTAATGACATTAAAGAAGAACCTGAAACACCTCTTGTGCGTAAAGCTAAAAGGAGATTAATGGTGACTCAAGAAGACTGTCGAGAAATTGACGCTTCACCCACTCCTTCCATGCCGAAAGAGTCTTCGAGTCGACCTGATACATTATTGCCTTTACATCTGCCACCTCTGCCAGGTGGTTTTAATACTCTTTTAATGTGATCATGATTGAGTAAAATATTGACAATGTTCTTTTTTATTTGCAGAGGCTACAGAAATTAGTGTTCCGGCTCCAGTCACCATACAGATGACTATTCCTGTGACCGCATTAGCTGCAGCTGGAATAATGATGTCGTCTCCAACTCCTAAGGTCCCCGAGACTACACTTCCTGAGAAGGTGTTGCCTTCAACGGACTCTAATCCCGATGTCACATCTCTTTTCATAGCTCAAACTCCTACCCTCTCTCAAGAAAATCGAAAAATGATAGAGGCTATCGTAGACTGTGACTTCAAAGATGATTCGATCGGAAGAGATTCTATGGACGTAGTTCCTGATCTTGATAAAACTGAGGTAGATCCAGTTCCAGTAAAGGTTTTGAAAGATCAAGACTTGATGGTCGAAGAGGACCATATTACTAATGAGGATGAAGGGCACCATGTTGATGAAGAAGGGCATCACAGCCCAAAATATGGTGATCATAACCTCAATGAGAATGAAAACGATAACCCTGATGATAACCAAGAAGCTGGTGAAAATCAGACTTTAACTATTGAAGATATCGAGATTAATAAGAATCCCAAAATTGATGCTGAGGGGACTCAAACCTCGACAGAACAAATTTTTGAAACAGAGGGAACGGAAATGGTAGTCCCAATAAGTCAAGAAGAATCAGGGGCCGGAAGCAGCCACTTTCGATCAGGAGGCTCAGAGGCTGAAAGAACTCAAGCAGCCGTGTCTGGGACTACTATGATGAGTCTTCGCACAGATTTAGATCTGCCTTATGAGACCCCATACATGTTGTCGGGATCAGGTAAATTTTTGACTTTTTATTTACCCTAACTCCTTTGATGATGTATAATAATTATGCATATTGATTGCAGAGGGTCCCGTAGGGACAATAGTAGCTTCGTCTGCTGCTTTCAGCTTTAGCTCAACCATCGCTCCTCTGGACATGGGAACTCAGACTAGAGAAGGAAGCTCTTCGATGATGCCAGTGCTAAGATCTCCTGATACACAATCTGTGATTCCTCCAGCTGCTATAGAAGGAGGGATTCAGACAAAAGTGGCTACTTCTGGTATATTAGCGATGAACATGATCGTCGTTAAAGCTTACACAAATGCTTTCTTCACCTCTCTGGGCACTCTAATTCAGATGGTCTTGGAAAAGGGCCAACCTTATGAGTAAGTAAGGAGCCCTTCCTCTTTTATTATCGAAGCTATTTGAAAAATTGGTGATCTAGATAGAGTCAGCTACTTGGAACATATCTTGGATGAGCTCGAGGAATCTATGAAGTCTTATCAAGATCTGACAAGAGGAAACATTCAAAAGCTTGTAGATACTGAATGTGAAGAGATGGCTCGCGAGTCTGCAGCACGACAAGCTGACTTAGAAGCTTCTATAGTGGTTTTTTCACTGTGCTCTGCAGAGTTGGAGTCTAGCATTGCTGAGACTACTTCTTTTGTTGAGCGTTATAAGACTGAAGCTGCAGAGAAGGAGAAGGAAGCGACTAAATGTCAAACTCGCCTCCGGGAATTACAAACTGAGATGGCCCAGCTTCAAGAGGTACTCAAGGCAGTTCGGCGACGTGAAGAGGAAGTACTGGAAATGCATCAGGTTGCCGAGAGCCAGCTGGATGGTCTGAAGAAGCAACAAGACGAATTTATTCGTATTCAGAGTGTGGAACTTGAACGTCGAGCTCTCCCTGCAACCTTTTGATCTAGAATCTGGAAGAGCTCTGGCTAGGCAAAGGGTGCTCGACTCTAGAACAGAGAGAGCGGACAATCTGAAGAAACTGATAATTAATCTTAGCACTCAGCCCCCCAAGTGAATCTATCCATGACAACTTTTTGTTATCTTTTGCATGATGTGCACTTTTGATATTTTGTACATCATTGAAATAAAAAAAATTAATGATCTTTTTGTGGTTCCATTACATATATATTATAAATATAAGTATTAGATAAGAGTAGGAAGTATGTTCAGAGGTACCAAACATGACATATCTTTTTCGAAAATAACAATACTCATTATATCTGTTCAGAGGTAATATGGACGTGACAGAATATAATTTTAAGATATTGTCATTTCAAAAGACGACTTTATCGGAGGTAATGTGGACGTGACAAGCCGTTGATGCCGATAATAGAATTCAGATATAATATTGACATGAATTCATATATCCATTGCTTATCTTTGAGTCGACTGTGACTCAAAAATAGTATATCTTTCAAAACAAATAGGTTTCAAAAGATAATCATTGCGATAATGTGATATGATCTGGATAGACTCCACTGGGGATTTCCTTTGAAAGTTTATTATTTGTGGTTTTATCTACAGAAGAGTAAATAAAAGATAATAACTTGAAGATTTGAGGAATATACAATATTGAGAAGATGTCTTATATATTCTTCAAACATAGTATTTTTTTAAGAATTTGCCATTAATAGGTATCATAGCGACCCGGCCATCCATCCCGGTCAGTTGATAAGCTCCGTTTGAGAAAATCTTGCTTACAACATAGGGACCTTCCCACTTTGCTTCAAATTTACCCTTGCTCATGTGTGTTATAGTCATAGGACGTCTAACAGTAAGTACTAGTTTGCCTTTTTGAAATGCTCGTATTCTGACTTTTCGATTGAAGGCTTTTGAGATACGGGCTTGATATAGCTCAATATGTTGTTGAACTAGTAGCCGCTTCTCGTCAAGTGCTTCAAGCTCCTGAAGTCGAAGGCGTTCATTATTTTCTGTTGTCAGTTCATTGGCAATCGCAATTCTCAAGGAAGGGATTTAAATTTCCAGTGGTAAGACGGCTTTGCATCCACACACCAAAGAGAAAGGTGTACAAGCGGTCGGAGTGCGTATGGTAGTACGATAAGCCCATAGGCATTCTCTAAGCTTTTCACTCCAGTTCCTTTTATTAGTAGAAATGAACTTATTTAGAAGCTTGATGATTGTTTTATTGAATGCTTCTGCCAAACCGTTAGCTGCAGGATTGTAGGCTGTGGAAGCAACATTGTTAATCCTGTTGTCATCGCAAAATCGAGTAAACTTTTGACTGATGAATTGGGGTCCATTGTCATGAATGATTCGCCGACGAATGCCGAATCGATAAATCATATGATGTTTGATGAAGCTAATCATACTACTGGTTTTGACTTCAGCCAAGGGTATAGCTTCTGCCCACTTCGTGAAGTAATCGGTTATAGCTAATATAAACCGATGTCTTCTAGATGACGGCGGGTTGATGGGACCAATAACGTCCATGTCTCAAGCTTCAAAGGGCCATGATGCGATAGTCGAATGAAGGAATTCTGATGGTTGGTGGATGAAGTCTGCATGGATTTGACACAATCGGCATTTCCATGCATATTAAATAGCATCTGATACCATAGTGGGCCAGTAATAGCCCATACGTCGGATACGATCCAGTAGCATAGGACCGGGCTGATGTGCCCGACAGACACTATTGTGAGCTTCACGTAGTATTTGTTTTGCTTTATCTCCTGCAAGACAATGTAGGAGTAAACCGTCGAATGTTCGCCGATAAAGGGTCTTGGAGGTATGATTGTAATAAAACCGGAGTGATCGCCGACGGATTGTTGTAGCTTCCTTAGGATCTTCGGATAAGATATCATGTACCATAAAGTCGATGAAAAGAGCCCTCCAGTCTTCACTAATAGTGTCAATTTCAGTTGAATTGCTAAATTCAATGTTTGAGTTATTCTCGATGCAAAATAACTCTATGTTAGTGATGACAATCATATGTTGTCTTTTTACCGGAATTGCTAATACTGCTGCTAGATTAGAAAGTGTATCAGCCTCAGTATTGCAAGCTCGACGTACATGTTCAATGAAGAAGCCTTTGAACGATATAGCCAATCTAAATACCGTTTCATGATATGGAATAAGGTCTTGGTGCCGAACTTCGTACGTGCCTCACCTGAATGACTATCAGCTTAGAGTCTTCATATACTTCGAGATATTCCATATCTAGCTGTTTAGCCAATTGGATGCCAATGAGTAAAGCATTATATTCAGCCACATTATTGGAACATGACTCGTCCAAGGAATAAGCTCTTTGAATAGCTAATCCTTCCGGTGATACAAGGACAATTCCAACTCCAGTGACAATAGTACCTTTGGGTCCAATTCTGGATGCACCATCAAAGAGTAGACGCCAGGAAAGAACTTCTTCTGAAATCATGTAAGATTCCAAAGTTTTTTTAGGAATCTCATCATAGAGTTTAGATGTCTCCGGAATTGGATGAGCTGCTAAGAAGTCTGTAAGGGCTTGACCCTTGACCAACTTTTGTGGAACATAAACCATATCATACTGTGCTAGCAATATGGCCCATATAGCAAGCCTAGAATTGAGTATACTAGGCATTTTCTTCAGAACTCGAAGCGGGTTGACTCTGGAGATGACATGAATAGTTTAACCCGTGATATAATATCGCATTTTCTGAACAACGAATATTAGGGCTAAACATTCTTTTTTCACTGGACTATATCGATGTTCGGTATCGATTATCGTGCGACTGAGGTAATAGATAGCTTGTTCGTGACCTTCTTTGTTCTTCTAGGCTAGTAGAGCTCCCAAAGAATGATCCACTATACGAACATACATCAGAAAAGGTATTCCTGAGATTGGAGGCACTAAAACTGGAGGGTTCATCAAGTACCGCTTTATTTCAAATGCTTGTTGACATTCTTCAGTCCAAATGAAAGATACACCTTTCTTTATGAGTTAAATGAACGGTCTGCAGCATCCAGAGAGACTTGAAATGAATCTCCTGATGTACGCAAGTCGTCCCTGGAATCCTCGTAGCTCTTTTAGGTTGCGTGGAGGACGCATCTCTTGAATGGCTTTGATCATCTCGGGATCAACGTATATACCCTTAGAGGTAATAACGAATCCGAGGAATTTGCCACTAGAGACTCCTAGGAATGACTTGGTGGGATTTATCTTGATTTGATGGTGCGTATTAGATCAAAGATAGTTCTCAAATCTTGAATATGATCTTCCTTTATACGACTTTTGACAGCAATATCGTCGACATAGCATTCGACTGTCTTTCATAAATGATCACAGAAGATGGTACTCATAGCCCGCTGATAAGTTGTACCTACATTTTTAAGATCGAATGGCATGCCGGTGTAGCAATAGACTCCCAGAGGAGTACGGAAAGATGTATGTCTCTCATCTTCTGGATGCATCTTAATTTGATTCTATCCTGAGAATCCATCCATAAAAGACATTCGTTCGAATCTGCAAGTATTGTCGAACATGACATTAGTAATCGGGAGAGAAAACTCATCTTTGGAACAAGCATCGTTGAGGTCTCGAAAGTCAATACAGACTCAGACCTTCCATGTTTTCTTCATAACTGAGACGACATTAGCCACCCAGTCAGGATGTTGTTCTTCTCTGACAAAACCATAGGCAATAAGCTTCTTGACTTCAGCTTCTATAGCATCCATCATATCGGATCGGAATCAACGTTGTTATTGTTTAATTGGCCTCACATTTGGTAGGATGTTGAGTTTGTGTGTAGCGATCTGAGGATCTAATCCCGCCATATCCTCATAGCTCCATATCCTCATAGCTCCAGGCAAATACGTTAATGTATTCCTTAATGAGCTGAATTAGTTCCTGTTTATCCGCTTCAGGAAGGCTTTTGCTAAAGAAGATTGGCCTTAGAGAAGCTTCATTTTCGACATCGACCTGGACCAACTGATCTTCGGTAGGTGTTACGCGTTGCTCGAAGTGGAGTTCCCATTGATTGTCTATTCTTTGTGCCCAAGGATCTGACTCAGGAGCTTCATCAAAATTGTCATCGTCTTCTGAGAACTCGACAGTCACCATATTAGAAGATAGAGTCACTCGATGGACGTGCCCTATACTGGTGTCAGAATCCCATAAAACAGAGTCAGAAGAGTTAGATCGCTCCTCTTTGTCAGACTCAGAAGCGTTTGGGGTTGTAACTGGCAAAGTATAGCCCAACCCATGATTTATTTTGCTGTAGTATTGCAGTGACTTTCCTTTTGGAGTAGAGATAGAATAAGAGTTCGCCTTTCTTTACCACGATTAAGGCCAGCTTTGAAAATGTAGCCCATCTTTTGAATGATGTCTTTAGATTGTTGACTATAACGTCATAGTTGGAGTCGTCTGTTATCGTCATTTTCAGTCTCGCTATCGGACGTAGTCTTCTGCTCTGTTCCTTTCAAAAAAGTATAGGAAGTTCATCTTTCTTCCTGGAAGGAACTAGGAAGAAGGAATCTTGAGCTGGTTCAAATGATACTTCGTCTTGGAGAGGTTGAACTGCTCCTATTATGAGTGGTTCAAAGTTATCTAGCATTTCTAAGTAACATTTAGTATAATAAATAATATCAGTATACTGCAAAGGAGATGTTATTTTATTGATTTGTACATCATCATTTACAATAGGGTTCTTGACCTTAGCCAAAGGCTTGGTAAGGTTGATAACTAGAGGAGGAGAAGAAGAAGAATTGTTATGATAGAGGTCGATAACAAGAGGCTCAGAAGAGAAGAGCTTCCTCTGTTCCCTCTTTTCAATAGGAAGAGGCTTAGCATGAGAGGAGAGATGGATGGTTAGCGTCTGAGAAGACGAAGGACAAGAAGTGCTTCCTTTAACTGGAATCACAAGAACATCATCTAGGGTGTCCTTCTGATCTTCCTTGGTATCCATGGCCAGTAAGACCTTCATGAATTCTTCTTTATACATTCTGGAGTCAGTACAGTATGCCTCGACACCCTAAAAGGGATTAAGATCGGCCACCTTTTTCCAAACTTCTCCATTGTCATCGACATATTTGAAGCACAGATGGAGAGTGGATGACATGATATTATGCTTATGAAACCATGGTCTCCCTAACAAAACATTGTAGGAGCCGTGATTGTCAATCACATACAAAGTGACTTCAGTACGAAGATTACCGATTTGAACTTTCAAGCGAATCTTTCCTAGTGGTTCACTTCTTCCAGAATTGAATCCCAAGATAGTAATGATTGTTGTAGAGAGATTATGCACTGGGATTTTCAAGACATCCAGTAAAGGTTTTGGCATAATACTAAGTGAAGGTCCAGGATCAATCAGGATGCGATCAACCTTCATTGTATTGACATATCCTGTGTAGTATAAAGGTCGGTCATGTCGATTGTCTTCTAGGAGCATGCCATCTCGTGTGAAGGTGATATTGGGAATCAACTCCATTACACTATGATAGTGAAAACATGCCACAAGTTCTTCGTCTGGTTTCTTGAGAAGTGCTAGACAAGTGTCAGCTTGCATCAAAGCTTCGCTTAGTGTTTCTCGAGTTTCCCTCGAGAGACGCAAGAGCTCGAAGATTGACAACCTCGCCGGAGTGTTGGCTAGTTAAGCCAATATATCGAAGTTATATGGTCTCCCAAGTCCAAGAAATAGAGTTTTCTTTAATATTTTATCGAAGCGAACTGGTTTTTTTCCTTTGTTGGCCGCTGTTGGCTTGGGAGCAGTCGGTTCCACAGGTGTCATGTCCCGACTCGGAATCACCCGAATCATCGTCCTCACAGGGGGTGTGATGCCGCACGAGCCTGGAGTTACGCTCGTGTAAGTCAAGATGACAAGTTCTCAATTGGTTATCTTTGAATTGATGTTAGCAACGAAAGGAAAATAGAGTATACGAAATAATTCTCTTTATTGATATTCGAAACTGAGATTACAAAGGCTTTCAATAGCCCAACTAAATTTGCCAGGCTGGCTACAACACTCAGGTTCTCTCTTGCCCACAAAAGATTTTATCGTTCCATACATTATGCCTTCTATATCTCGGCCGCATCAATCCTGTTGCAAGTCCGAACGTCAATGTGATCGCACACTTCAATACACTTCGGCATTCCAAGCCTCAACACGTTCAAGCGAAGCTTCACCGCGAGCAATCCATTCCCTGTACCCTGTATGAAAGCTGGTGGGGGATCAGTACGTTCGTCCTCATATGTACTGATGCAAAGACCTTTTTTCTAAATCGACATTATAGTATTTATATTGAAGCATGCAACTTAGCTTATGATCTTGCTATGTTCTCCTTAGGATCGATTTCATGGCATATTCGAAAGCGTAAAGCATGTTATCATGGCAAGCATGTTACTCGAATTGAATAGGCAAGCATACAAGCAATCTTATGTTTGTTTCGTGGCGTGACTTACCAAGTCGACGCACTCGCCCTTGCACCGACGTAAGGTGAATACGCCCCATTCATTCCCTGTCATGTTATAAGTGCATCCCTACGCAGGATCTATGTGTGCGGGACACATACGTGCCTATACTTTCAACCCATCGTTCCTTAGCTATATGAAGGTCTTGGCGTATCTACGCTGGAATAGACTAAAGGAGTTTCTTTTATTTTTCCTTACTTTCTTTTCTCTCCTTCTTTTTTTCTTGAATTTGGGTAGTCCGGCATTTCACGGGTTGGGTTGCTATCCCAAACAACCGAAACTTACCGCTGCATACCATCATTTGTGGCTTCTCCCATCTGTAACCGGGTGCTAATCGGATATTTTACAGATGTACGCCTATCAAAGATTATATCCCTCCTAGGCCGAACGGTCCCAGTGCCCCGGTGCACCCGTTCGGAGGGAACGTTCCGTGCACGGAAGATATAACAATTATCTCAAGTCCATTCCATTCGACCATGCAACGGACTATTATTCAAACAACCAAGCATAGTCTTGAGTCCAAGACCCAGACTTTATCATCTCGTATTTCTTCTGTTAACTTTTTATGTTCTTACATTTCATACTTCGTTTTAATGTTCAATGGCATCATTCCTCAACTCAATGTTCGTCAACCGAACGACCCGAAGGTCCCGAACACCTTTCGAGGCATCATGTCATATCCGACAGTTTTGCCACATTCATCCCACAACTGTATTCTTTCATAACGAAGCCACCTTTTATGATCTCGTGCACGTAGGCACGTTTCGATCGTATTTCCATGTTCTATGCCTTTGTATTCAATGTTCGTGGCTTGCACGCTAGGGCGCTCGCCTATTGTCTTTCAATGTTCTGGCCTTTCTAACTCGTGCTTGAAGGCACGGTTTGGTTCGTTCACTAAGGCACTCGCCGAATACAGTTATCCCATGTTCTTGCGGCTTACACACCGAGGCGCTCGCCTTTGCGATATCCAATGTTCCATAGCGACTCGTGCATTTGATGCACATTTTATTTCAATTGTTCTAACTTAGTGTTCAACTCACACTACGATTTATCTTCCGATCGAACCATGCTCGTGGCGTTGAAAGGTTAACTTAGCATACAATGATATATTTTGAATTATCGCATGAAGGAGTAAAAAGAAGAGTCAATCCTCCCACCTTGAGTCGATACGCCTTGTCGTTTCGCCGAACCGACGCGGCACGATTTCATAACTTTGTTGCACGGCCACTCTCCTGACTTAGCCATTCGAGTACTTCGTGCTTCATTGAATTATACATCCGATTTGGCTTACCGTGTCCAAGTCCCAGTCCGTCACAAGGCGACGATTTGGTTTTGCGAACCCATCGCAAAATAGGCAAAATGTCGACCTCTAATATTTTCGCATAAACGTATAGACTGCACATAAAACCAACTAAAATCAATACTTGTATCGATTTGGACTTGCGCCTTGGTCGATTCGATTTCTTAGAATCTTTGAGCCAATTCAACACACTTATCATTCGGGGCAATGCGACGCTTCACATCGATTCACTCGATGCATTCTTTCGGGACAAGGCAACTCTTCGCATCGACTTAGTTCGATGCGTTCCTCGGGATAACGTAACTCTTGTATCGATTCGCATCGATATATTTTATTTAGTCAACGTGACTCGTTGAGTCAACGCCTCAGGGTAATACGCCGTACGGAGCGGGGCATTACATAATATACCACTCAAAACAAGGTTCGTCCTGGAACCAAAACCAACACTCCGATTAAGTATTTTATACATCGTTTCACGATCTTGTCCCACTAATGTTGTTCAGTTTCACACTATCTTGCAAGCTTTTCATTAACATTTCAAAGTCTTTCCTGCAGCTCGATTTGAATTTGTATACAACTCGATTTGGATTCGTACCTATATTCAAAGCGTCCCAAAGATATATGTATTTCGACGAAGTCCAATAGTAGCAAATTGGAACAAAGTTGACAGGTAAATTTCAATCCTATGCTTGCCATCTCGTACTCCCTATCAGACTTATCTTTAGCAACTGTTCTCGAAATTTTATCGCATACATATATTCAATACATACGTGATTCATTCAACAAAGTTATTGTACGCGACGCGATTCAAAATTGCATTTCTTATTTTGTATTTTCGTATGGACTATCAATTCTATGCATCGTGTCGAGCCGTTGCGCATCCGATCGCAACGATCCTCCGCAACGCCTTGCGTTCGAATTCACCACCCAACTATTTCCGAAGTCTGGCTATGCAACTTATCTCGTTACGATTTTCTTTGTTGACTTGTAAATGCATCAACAATTCAGGACTACGCCCGCTAGGTCACTTACCTAGACCCCATGCTTAGATTCTTCCGACGCAACTTTAAATTGACATTGCTCAAAGGACACAATCTATCCGACACAAAAGTTTACATCAAGGCGACGGTGCTCAAGGCAACGATCGTCTTTGACATGAAGGTCTTTACGATGCGCCTTACATTCGATTCCTATCGAGTAGGAATTCACTAGCCAAATTCCCAACTTATCTGTCTCGCAACATCGAACATAATTTCGATTCACGCAAGCTCAATTGCAAGGTGAAGCCGAATCTAACGACATAACTCATAAGTCATTCTCTTATCGTTCCCTTTCGTGCATAGCATAATTCTTGTAATTGCCTATCCGAACCACCAAGTTCGTTGGTGAATTTCTAGTTCGATCGTCGACCAACATAATCATTCAAGTATCCATCCGACGAATACTCAAAATCTAACTATATCATTCTCAATCGAAAGTTGTTCCAACAATTCTCGATTACCTAGACTTATCGTCAACATGCACCACGCTGTATTTGTTACCGATGCAATTTCATATACGATATCACATGGGTCATCTTACGGTCTGCAACATTCAATTTGATTTGGAGGTCAAGTCTTCTAGTGTCAGCTGCCCCTAAGTTATGCTCGATAATTGTGGATCATCACCGTAGGATAATTTACTACGAACCATGTTATATCTTATTTCGGAGCCAAATCACGTTCCGACAATTTCTATGTGACTATCCAAGTTCGGACAAAACCATTTCTATCGACGCCACTGATGCGCAATTATCCTCCGAGTAAGGTCATGCACTACCGTCGATGATTCTGCTATTCACGACGCATCTACTCGCATTAAGTTCGAGTCTATCTTAATTGCGGTCGACACACGAGATGCTACACGCATCGAGCAATCGCCGATGACTTATAGTCTCGTCTTGATCAATCACAAAGTTCATGAGCAACCGGTTCGTTCCTTCTCGTATTATTACTTACAAAATTTTGATAGCGCGAGGCATACTCCATTTTGTATTCTCACATCGTGCTTACGTTTCCTTACGTATCGATCTCGATACGTCGTATCAATTTCGATAGCGTAAGGGTCAACTTTGAATCCGTTTCAACGTCAACTTAACTGGCACCGCATATATCCAAGTTCACAACGAACTTTTCCATACGCATCAACTCGTTTTTCGATTCGTCGCATCCCTCTATACTTTGATCGCGTAACTGAGTTACCGATTATCCAATATCGAACTCTCAAGTCATACGATCACGTCCTCTAAGTTTTGCATGTTTTTCAGTCATCCTCAAATGAGTTTCGCTGTAATGTAACCAACTATCTCTTAGGCACTATTTACCCGTGTCAACCAACTTTCTCACCGAAGTCGCAAATCATGCGATCTGATTTCGACTCACGTATTCTATCATTTTTGTCGAGATCGCAACTAATGCGATTCGATTATAATTTGTATCGCCCAATATTTTCATCGAGATTGCAAGTCGTGCGATTCGATTCGCCTCGTCCAACATTTCTATCGAAATTGCAAGTCGTGCGATTCGATTCGCCTCGCCCAACATTTCAATCGAGATCGCAAGTCGTGCGACTCATTTGTAAGTTCGAGTTTTCCCTTTTCCGTCGATCCGATTATTGCGTCAAGGCATAATCGTTCCGCTAGTCTCGGTCTTCTGACCGACTTATCATTTTCGTCCGACGTATCATTCAATGATACGAGTACTCGCCTTATCGTCCCAACCGATTTTCGAAGAAACTTGCATCAACATACCGTCATATAAATTTCCAATCGAGTCTCGGTACTCTCCCGTCCGTTGCGGACAAACCTTCCGCAATTCTCATAATGCGTCGATGCAATTCATCGCACAAGTGGTATACCATATACCACTCGAAATCGAGTCATTCATTGCCTACGTGGTATGGCATATACTACTCAGAAATCAAGTCATTTCCCTCGTAACATACTCGGTATGAACCGATAATCTCTTTCGACTCACGATTTCTGCAGTGATCCTACTTGATCACAACCGTAACTTCGATTAAATCAAATCCGACACAACTTGTTCAATGTTTTCGTTTGCCAACATAAGTTTGGTGTGCAACTGAACGATTTGTTCTATCGATTTATGATTTCAGTTCTTTCCGTTGCATCTCATGCAACGATTTATTTCCAATCGCCTTTACAATCCATGCAATGATTACTTTGATATACGTTGCACCACGTGCAACAATTTTACTTTCGACATGCGTTGCACATCGTGCAGCGATTTATTCCCAACTTTCAAAGTCAATGCTCAAATTCGTTCAACACATTCGATATTGACTTATCACTTTCATTGCAACGCATTATTTAAGTTTCCACATTGGTTCAACCAATATTCATAATCCATTGCACGTCATGCATCATTTTCTTTCTCATTCAACATGTTACATTGTAACAACATCTCAAATCGCATTTCACAATTTGTTGCACTTGCAGCAACTAACATTTTATGGCTTGTTGTACTTAATGCAATAAACCCTTCGCGACTTTCTTAGCAAACATCATGTAATTTCCAAAACACGTGCGGCAAAATTACATGATTTGTATTAGACTTATTGTATGGAACATCCAGTACGACATCGAGTAGAGTCAAGAGTGATTTCGATTGGTGGTGGGCAACTTTTAGAATTGTAATGAAGCGAGCATCTAGAGGAAATTGAGCCTAGAGATCTGATACCAATCTGTCATGCCCCGATCCAGAATCACTCGAATCATCGTCCTCGTAGGGGGCGTGATGCCGCACGAGCCTGGAGTTGCGCTCGTGCAAGGCAAGATGACAAGTTCTCAATTGGTTATCTTTGAATTGATGTTAGCAACGAAAGAAAAATAGAGTATACGAAATAATTCTCTTTATTGATATTTGAAACTGAGATTACAAAGGCTTTCAATAGCCCAACTAAATTTGCCAAGCTGGCTACAACACTCAGGTTCTCTCTTGCCCACAAAGGATTTTACCGTTCTATACATTATGCCTTCTATATCTCGGCCGCATCAATCATGTTGCAAGTCCGAGCGTCAATGCGATCGCACACTTCAATACGCTTCAGCATTCCAAGCCTCAACGCGTTCAATCGAAGCTTTACCGCGAGCAATCCATTCCCTGCACCCTGCATGAAAGCTGGTGGGGGATCAGTACGTTCGTCCTCGCATGTACTGATGCAAAGACCTTCTTTCTAAACCGACATTGTAGTATTTATGTTGAAGTATGCAACTTAGCTTATGATCTTGCTATGTTCTCCTTAGGGTCGATTTTATGGCATATTCGAAAGCGTAAAGCATGTTATCATGGCAAGCATGTTACTCGAATTGAATAGGCAAGCATACAAGCAATCTTGCATTTGTTTCGTGGCGCGACTTACCAAGTCGACGCACTCGCCCTTGCACCGACGCAAGGTGAATACGCCCCATTCCTTCCCTGTCATGTTGTAAGTGCATCCCTAAGCAGGATCTATGTGTACGGGACACATACGTGCCTACACTTTCAACCCATTGTTCCTTAGCTATATGAAGGTCTTGGCGTATCCGTGCCGGAATAGACTAAAGGAGTTTCTTTTATTTTTCCTTTCTTTCTTTTCTCTCCTTCTTTTCTTCTCAAATTTGGGTAGCCCGACATTTCACGGGTTGGGTTGCTATCCCAAACAACCGAAACTTACTGCTGCATACCATCAATTGCGGCTTCTTCCATCTGTAACCGGGTGCTAATCGGACATTTTACAGATGTGCGTCTATCAAAGATTATATCCCTCCTTGGTCGAACGGTCCCGGTGCCCCGGTGCACCCGTTCGGAGGGAATGTTCCGTGCACGGAAGATATCGCAATTATCTCAAATCCATTCCATTCGACCATGCAACGAACTATTATTCAAACAACCAAGCATAGTCTTGAGTCCAAGACTCAGACTTTATCATCTCGTATTTCTTCCGTTAACTTTCTATGTTCTTACGTTTCATACTTCGTTTCATTGTTCAATGGCATCATGCCTTAACTCAATGTTCGTCAACCGAACGACCCGAAGGTCCCGAACACCTTTCGAGGCATCATGTCATATCCGATAGTTCTGCTACATTCATGCCACAACTGTATTCTTTCACAACGAAGACACCTTTTATGATCTCGTGCACGTAGGCACGTTTTAACCGTATTTCCATGTCCTATGCCTTGGTATTCAATGTTCGTGGCTTGCACGCTAGGGCGCTCGCCTATTGTCTTTCAATGTTCTAGCCTTTCTAACTCATGCGCGAAGGCACGGTATGGTTCGTGCACTAAGGCACTCGCCGAATACAGTTATCCCATATTCTTGCGGCTTGCGCACCGAGGTGCTCGCCTTTGCGATATCCAATGTTCCATAGCGACTCGTGCATTTGATGCACATTTTATTTCAATTGTTCTAACTTAGTGTTCGACTCATACTATGATTTATCTTCCGATCGGACCACGCCCGTGTTGTCGATAGGTTAACTTAGCATACATTGATATATTTTGACTTATCGCATAAAGGAGTAAAAAGAAGAGTCAATCCTCCCACCTTGAGTCGATACGCCTTGTCGTTTCGCCGAGCCGACGCGGCTCGATTTCATAACTTTGTTGCACGGCCACTCTCCTGACTTAGCCATTCGAGCACTTCGTGCTTCATTGAATTATATGTTCGATTTGGCTTACCGTGCCCAAGTCCCAGTCCGTCGCAAGGTGACGATTTGGTTTCGCGGACCCGTCGCAAAATAGGCGAAATATCGACCGCTAATATTTTTGTGTAAACGTATAGCCTGCACATTAAACCAGCTAAAATCAATAC
>JANAVB010014748.1:0-27500 GCA_029216955.1 Iris pallida
ATGAAGCTATGGTGTGACAACCAGTCAACTATTAGTATCGCCAACAATCCAGTACAACATGACAGAACCAAACACATCGTGATCGATAGGTTCTTCATCAAGGTGAAATTGGATAGTGGACTACTGGAGCTAGGCTACGTTCCAACCAAGGATCAGGTAGCAGACGAACTGACCAAGGGACTTAGCTTTGTGAGCATGATTAGAGGATGTGACAAGATGGACTTAGTGAATATCTTTCGTCCATCTTGAGGGGACATGTTGGTATATTTGGTATTGGTATATTAGAATATCCCGTTGGTATATTTGGTATGTCAAAATATACCACAGGATATTCCACAGAGGGTTTAATGTAATGAAGAGGATTGTAAGGCTATATATAGCCATGAGATTATCAATGAATATAACAAAATATTCAATGAATATTTTGTAGTAGTCTTAGGCTATGAGATAATCTCATGGCTATATATAGCTGAGATTATCAATGAATATAACAAAATATTCAACATATCTCTTAAGCATTCGTAGTAGTCTTAGGCTATGAGTTCTGATTTTAACACCATGACTTTTGACACGTGCCATACTAATTTGGTGAGTAGGCCACATACACACCACCACGAAATGTGCACACTGCAGTCCAGGACGCTGCATATACACGCAATTTTGTTCTTCAATTTATGTACGCATCAATTTGAAGCTTCTTCGTACAAACCTGTGCTTTACCATTCTTTATCATTATGGGTCTCTTGCCTGATTCCTTTCGTCTGTCCACGAGTTTCCTCTTGTTTAAGTTGTTAGCATTTATATGTATCTGCAGGTCTGGCTGCTTACATGTTTACAAAAAGCATATCTCGCTCTTGGCGTGTATCTGAAGCTCTTGAATATGGACTGGTTGGTGTCAATGAAGGCCTAATTTCTACCGAGGTGAAAACTTGAACACGATGATCATAGTTCTTGATTGTTTAGTTTGCATGAAATCTTACAGTCTTGGGTGTGTTGATAGGTGGCACCATTTGGAGGGTATAAACAGTCTGGTAACGGACGAGAAAGGTTTCAAATACGGAATGGATGATTATCTTGAAGTAAGATGAAAGCAAACACTTTTAGTTGACTATGACTTCTTTGAACTGAATTTTGTATCCTTTTGAGTGCAGCTCAAGTATGTGTGCATGGGGAACTTGGAGTCCTGATATAAAAGGAAAGATTCGTTACCGGAGCTTCAGACACCATAGACCAAGGTTTCATGAGGTAAGCATTAAAATTAAAATTTTTTTCTAATTCTCTCATTGTGGAAATGGATATATTTGCATTACGGAGTAAAATAAAAGATTTCATATTATAATTGGGTGAAGACTGGGACTTTTATGTGGTATCATTACTAGATACCGCTTTTGCTGATATGATACAAGTGTTAACAAGCATTTTGGCTATCAGATTGGTAAAATAGTTTCTGTCATAGTATCAGATATTTTCTTGGATTGTGAATCATTTCACTCTTTGGCTTATTGTGTTACAGAGATGAACACATTCCATATAGTAATTGTATCAGCGTACCTCTTTATCTCGATTCAGCCTAGGGAAATTGGAGGGAGCGTATTTGTTGCATGAGCTTACAGTGTATAACCAAATGGTAGGTTTTCCTACATGCCAACTGGCCACCTATGTTTCATGGTGCGGCCATTTGGTGCTCCTAGCTACCTTGACTAGGATTTGGCACCAAAATTGAGGGTTCAGGTGGACAGTGGGTCGTAAAAACTTTGTCAAATCAGGGAGTTGTCTTATGCTCCACAGCCCACCCCATTTGATACCCCCATTCTGATGGGATACGGCTTGGATGGTGATTATAATGATGATGGTATCAACTATTTTCATGATGATGCAATACCTTATTTCATTGAAATGCTTTTGAAGTAGTCTCCTCGGATCATATTACTATTCTCGTCCAAGAGATTAGTGTAGCAAGCCTTTTTAACTTTCTGTTTCACTTATTTTATAGTGAAAGGAGGATTCTAAAGGCCCACTCCTCTTGAAGTTTAAACTTCATGAAATTAAGGCACGTCTCTTAAGTCACCAACTAGCTTCTTTCTTTTATCATTTGAAAAATAGCTTCTGCATTAGTGGCAGGCTCCTGGTTATACTGTTAGTTATTGTTGAGAATCAATAAGGGACTTTAGTCCCACATTGAAAAATGTAGTATGAAGAGGAGTTGGAACCTCTATAAGTAGCAAGTAGTAGCTCATCAATAAAATAATCTATTATTCGTTTTCTACTTGGTATCAAAGCCATAACCATCCACCTCTCTCTCCCCCCCCCCCCCCAAAAAAAATTTTTTCCCTCACCCGGCTCCAGCAGCGTCCCCCCCCACAAGCCCCCCCTCTCCGGCTCTAGCGGCGCCCACCCCCCCGGCTCCAGCAGCGCCCCCCTCGGCTCCAGCGGCGCCCCCCTCGGCTCCAGCGTCGTCCCGCCTCCCCTCAAGCGTCGCCCCCCCCTCCCCGGCTCCAGCGGCGCCCCCCCCAGCTCCAGCGGCGACCCCCCTGTTCTTCACATATAATTTTTGGTATTTTGTTCATATACCCCTGATCTTCACATGTAATTTTATTTATTTTTTTTGTTTTGTAAAAAAAAGAAAAAAAAGAAAAAAAAGAAAAAAAAGAAAAAAAAAAAAGAAAAAAAAGAAAAAAAAAAGAAGAAGAAAAAAGACGGTGTATTTCAAAGACAGAGGGACATCAAATGCTTTATTTGTCCCCCCTCTGTTCCTAGATTACACCGTCTGGCATGAACAAATGCTTTATTTGTTCTCCGATCTTCACATCGGGATCTACACAGAGAATGATCGTATTTTCTCCACGAAGAATGATCGTGTTTTCTCCTGTATCCTGACGTGTTCACTTTACATGCGCGCACCGGTGTTGGCCACGTTTATAACGCATTCGTAAAGTAGAAGACGACGAAGCTGCTGACGAAGACGACAACTAGCAGTTAGCAGCCGCCGCCGCCGACGACTAGAGCTACAGTTGAAGAGGCCATGGATTCGATTGCTGGAAAACTGACAGCACAAGAGATGAAGGCCTTGGTTGATGATATCTTGTCGAAGAGATTGACCGAGACGACCCCTAGTGTAACCCATACTGATGTGGATCCATCACCCTACAAAATGGGAAAGTTGGAAAAGCTGGAGACGAAGTTAGAAGGAACGTCCAACTACTTGAAATGGTCGCGGCAGGCGATGCGGACGTTGAAGGGACGTGGCTTGGTTGGATATGTCAATGGCCAAACCAAGGCGCCCGCTGATCCCTCCTCAAAGGAGTTTACTATTTGGGAGATTGTCAACAACGTAGTGGCTGGGTGGTTAACAGCCTCCTTGACTGACCAGGTGTCAGGCAATATAGAGGCAATGGAGGGTGCTGCTGATATCTGGCGGACTTTGAAGGATATGTACTCAGGCTCTGGTAACCCTATACAGGTCTTCCAACTACAGGATGAACTCGATAGGGTGGCACAAGACGAACGTACCATCTCTGAGTACGCAGCCCTGTTGAAGAAGTACTGGTCTGATCTGGATCACTATGATCCTCTTGGGTTAGAAGATGCACAAGTCGAACCGGCGTTTGCGAAGCATTTTCAGACGTTCCTGGCATATATTTTTTGGCAACGGATGATGAAGTTCTTGAAGGGGCTCAATCCTGTGTTTGAGCAGAGAAGGAATGTACTACTCGCACAACCCACGCCTCCAACCTTAGAAGAAGCCATAGCTGCCATGGCACAAGAAGCTCGATTGAAGTTGATGCCCAACAAAGGCTACTTCCAGGGGGAGCAAGCTGTTATTGAAAAGTCTGCCCTTGCCGTCTTCAATCAGCCATCCTCTGCGACATTGAATTAAAAAGCGCGCCTAGGCGCAAGGCGCAGCGAGGCGCAGGGACAGCGCCTAGGAACAAGCTAGGCGCACCACCTTAAAAAAGCGCACGTCTAGTGTAGAAAGGCGCAGGCTCCAGGCGCTCAACAAGGCGCGCCTAGACGTAAAGTTACTTTAATATATATATATATATATATATATATATATATATATATATATATATATATATATATATATATATATATATATTCCAACCTTCTATATACATGTTATATAGTTTATGGGCTTTATTGGAAAGTATAAAAATTATTGTCATTAATATTATTGTGGTTTTTAGATTGTTTTCTGAATTAGAATGTACTTCTATATTTAAAGGCTTATATATATGTGGTTTGTATATTATATGTATATAGTTTGGGTTATTTATATCTAATGGACTTTTAGATTGTTATATATATATATAAAGAATAATTTTGTGCCTATAATTAGTGATATTTTCAAGGAATTTGGACTTCTATGTAGCTAAGTTTTTAAATGTAGATATTTTTTACATATAAAAAAAAAAAAAGTGCGCCTAGCTTTCAAAAGGCGCGCCTTGAGCCTTGCGCCTAGCGCCTCAGGCTCCAGGAACCTTTGCGTCTTGGTGCGCCTTTCGCCTTTTAAAACTATGCTCTGCGGACGGTGTTTGCCACAACTGTGGTGACCTGGGACATTACATTAGATTTTGTCCAAAACTCCTGCGAGGTCAGTCAAATGATCGCGGACGGAGCCGTGAGGACGTCGTGGTGGTAGAGAAGGAAATGCTGGTAGAAGAAAAAATTATTTTGGAGGACACAAAGCAAATCTGACGGAAGAAGCATGAGACATTCAATTGGCTAAAATAACCCCTCTTGAGAGGGAGTTCATCGCGAGGTTACGAGGTACGAAGTTGGTTTCGGACGACAGTCAAGTTACTCCTGGAGCGTCATCTATCACTTGCTTTGCCCAAACCAGCACAGGTATACCTGCGCGTGCTCTTGCATCTGTCCATCAGCCAGGTTGGATTATGGACTCTGGGGCATCCCGCCATGCCATGGGGTCCTGCGGTGAGTTCCAGGACTATACTCACCTACCGACGCCGGAGAGCATTCAGACTGCTGATGGTACCTCCAGACCTGTAATGGGTAAATACACTGTCGCATGCACCCCTTCCCTCACTCTCACCAATGTCTTACATGCTCCATCTTTTTATGTCAATCTTATATCTATTAGTGCCATTATCCTTGACCTAAACTGTACTGTTTTTTTGACATTTCTACAGTGACTTTTCAGGAGAAGGGGACAGGACGACGACTAGGGACTGGCACATGGCATAAGGGGCTGTGGTACTTGGACAGGATCGGACTGGACGAAGCATTGGCATCTCTAGTAGCAAATGCACAACTGGACGCTTCACGTCGCAGTGTAGAAGACGAATTACTACTCCACCACCAGCGTGTCGGGCATTCTTCCTTTCAAGTTATTAGTCGAATGTATCCGTCCTTATATCAAAGGGCTAATAAAGAGAAGTTATTTTGTAATGCATTTTGAGTTGGGCAAACATACCAGGAGCTCGTATGCGAGCTCAGGGAATAGAAGTTCCGCTGCATTTGATATGATACATTCGGACGTATGGGGCCCTTGTCCTACAACCGGTATTAACGGTTTTAGATGGTTCGTCACTTTTATTGACTGTTATACCCGCGTGACCCGGGTCTACCTTATGAAGAATAAAAATGACGTTCTTGAGGCTTTTCAGGATTTTCATCGACGGATGGAAAAACAATATAACGTTAAAATTAAGTGTTTCCGGTCTGACAATGGGACGGAGTATACTAATAAGAGGGTTGCTGAGTATTTATCTACTCATGGAATACTACATCAAACTTCATGTGCTTATACACCGACACAAAATGGTGTAACCGAACGGAAGAACAGGCACCTGCTGGAGGTCGCACGGACGATGATGCTGGCTATGAATGCCCCGAAACACTTATGGGGGCAAGCTGTATTGACTGCCTCTTATCTCATCAACAGAATGTCGTCTCAGATATTGGACTAGAAGACACCGTTAGATATGCTTACTGGTGCAACTACATACACTGTTCCTCCGAAAGTATTTGGGTATGTGTGTTTTGTCCAAGATAATAGGCCAGAAGTTGGCAAACTGGATCCAAGAGTGGTTAAGTGTATATTTGTCGGGTACACAGCGACTCAGAAGGGATACGCATGTTGGAGCCCAGTTGAGCGGAAGATGTTTGTTATCATAGACGTTACATTCAGAGAACTGGAACCATACTATGGTTCGGATGCAGGTTCGACGTTTGGTGACACACCTAACACAGAGGGTGTTAGACGTGAGGAGAGATAATAAGTCCAAACGTGGTAGTCGGATCGGTCCCGTACCCGGTCGTAGAAAATTGGACGAAAGGGGGAGATAGCAGTGACTCTGATACGGAGAATGAAGAAGAAGATACATATGTTACGCAGGGGGAGACAAGGGAAAAGGAGCTACAAGTCTACAGAAGGAGACAACAGAAGTCCAGTACTGTTCCGTGTCCATTGCCTACTGTGCCGTGCCCATTGCCTACTGTACCAAGTCCCTCGTCTACTCCTGCCCCAACTCTTGAAGATGTTGCCCCCACACTGAATCACTCTGATTCTGATGCGAATATCTCTGACTCGGTATGTGAATCGGTATGTGAAAATTGAAGACATTCTTATAATTGAAGACATTCTTATACAACTAAATTAATTATATGACAAGCACATCTAACATGAAAAAGTCGTCCTTCTACTATAGGCAAAAATTGTAAACTTAAAATACTAATACAAGAAATGTTATTACTAGAATTATCTACATAAATAGAAAAACTTTTATTGTGAATATGATATTCACGTAAAAATTGCATGATAGTGATTATAGAATCGGTATGTGAAAATTTCAAATGGCATAGACAAATAATACATTTTTGCAACATACACTTTGGATCTATATAATGTGTCGTGATACAAATAAAAGCATAGTTTTATTTTATAGTCCATATATCAAAAGTTAGAGCCAACTTACTAACATTTACGAAGCTTTGCTTCAAAGATGTCATTTCCTTTTGAAAGATTTTGATAGCCTCCGATCTAGTAGTCGATCTAGAAACATTAGGAAAATATGGGTTAAGAGTAGTACTTGCATACTTATAATATCGATCACTCTTACCAAATGTGAAAGGTTGTTAAACACAAATAAGAAATTTGGTTAACTCAATTTTATTACGAGCATCAGAATAAGTAAAATTACCTACAGAAGATCCTTGAGGATCGATATTGTCTGTGATTGTCTAGCTTACAGTGTGTCCTTTCCATAACAAGTGTCATAGTGTCTTTTCAATGTGCCCATGTTCTCATTCTTTTTCCATTTAACTATTTTCTTACATTTCTTACACTGTGCACCTTTAGCAATTGGTTTTGATTTTTGGATCTAAAACCGGTGCGCCCTCTCTATCAGTGACATATATTTTTTTTCAAAATATTGTCATACCACTGATTTCTTCATATTTACAAAATCTGTAACCATACTCCTAACTTCATGAGGTGACATTTGTGTCGATGACACAGAAACGAGAATAAGATTATTTTAGAATAAATCAGCGTACTAAGCAAATTTTGTTCTGAATCACCCCCATAAGGTGGGTTAGAACCACTAGCATCCATATCTTGAAAATTAATTTTTTAGTAAAAGAAGAAAAAGAGAAAATAATATTATCTACCAAAAGAGAGGGAGAGAAAGAAAGAAGAAAAAAAAAATCTCTAAAATTCAAATTACTTGGAACGTCAGCTTAAGGGAAGAGTTGTTGAACTCCAAAAAAATTCGCAAAAGTTGAAGCCTCAAGAACACTGCACTTAGGCCTCCAGAAATTTGCACTTCAAAACCTAGAAACTTGTTGTTCAATCTTCAGGGTATTGCTTAGTTTGTATATTTTGTAAGAGAGGAAAGAAATTGTTGTGTATAATTTTCATGAATTTTGGTTTATTTATAGATTTTTTGAGTTCAAAATGATCTATTTTAACCTCAAAATATAGTTGTTATAAGGATATTTTTGGTCATTTTCAGCAAAATGACCCTTTAAACGGTAAAAAAAAAGTCATAAAAATGAGGGTAATACGGTCTTTTGGTCTACCAATGGTCCAAAAAAAAGGGGCTAGATCGGGCCTAGACCGGGCCGGTCCGAGCCGCCCTGCTCCGAGTTCGTCTGGTTTGACTGGTCCGGACCCACGGTCGAACTGGGTCGGGCCGGTCCGGGTTTGCAGGTCCGAAGCTGGAACCTAGTCCGGGCCCGCTGTGGTAGGGGGTCGGGCCGGTCCGGATCGTTGATCAGGCTCGGGCCGGCTCAGACCGGTTTTGACTGGACCGGACCCGAGTTGTGGACCGGGCCGTTCGGCCAAGTCACACCTTGAACCAAGGACGGTGTCCTCGACACTGTGTCCGTTGACCATGACCTCTCTCGCTCCGTTGTCATTGTTCCATGTCAGTCAGTGAGATACTTGTCACTCGCTCCGTTGATTTTTCTGCTGATTGTCACTATTTCATGGCCGTGAGATGGAATGCCCATGGGATGGATGGTTTGTCATCGTTGGCATCCCTTCTCAATGAATTCATCCAAATCCACATAAAATGAAAGGTTACACTGTGTTTTTTTTTTAAAACAGGGTTAGGTATGTGTTTGATTGGTTTTTTTTTTTTTTTTCCATGAAAAGTATTTCCAAAACAAAATTTCAACAATTTGTAGTGTTTGATAGCATATATTTTCCATAAAATTATTTTTCCAAAATCTATCATTTTTCATATTTTTCTTCAAAATGTGGAAAATAAAACTGACACGGCCTATAGGAAAATATCAATTTCCATGAAAAATAATCACAATCAAACATCCAAATTAATTCTGTTAGTGAAATAATTCTATGGAGTCAATTTATTTTTCACCTTGTAATCAAACGCACCCAATTAGAATTTAGACTATGAATTTTATACAATTTAAAATTTAAGCCTGGACTTGTCCAATTAAATAATTTAGATCCATTATTATTATTATTACTATTATATCCTCATTTTTATGTTGACAATGAAATTTTCACATAAATTCCAGGATTAATCTATTTGGAAATGTCATACTTAAACTCTAAACTGATATAAAATCCATGATATAAACTCTAATTAGTCCTAAAATAAATATAGCAAGTCAGCCAGCACAACTATGAAAGATATACTTAAATTTAAATAGGCTAGACCACTGTAGTATAGACAATAATAAGAGGAAAGCAGAAATATGAAAGATACACTTAGAGCATCTCCAACCCTATTGTGAGTTTGAAAAAAATGGTTGCCACATAGGAATGACAACCATTTTTTTCAAAAGTACTTCTCCAATGCAAATGTGAAATAAAGTGTGGGGTTGACATGGCAATGACATGGCAAAGACAATGTGAAGTTGGTTGTCTAGATCTAGACAATGCACTTCACAATGTCTTTATGTCCACATCATCATTTGTGAATAAAAATATTTATAAAAAAGTTGAAGAAGTGGAGGAGTTGCCTTGGAAGTTGGAAAAAATACTTTTTATTGTCTCCTCAATACTTTTGTATTGGAGAGAGTTTTTCTATCTCATTGTCTTTTGAGATATAATTTTGCCACATAAACAAGACATTGTCTTGTAGCTCATGCCAGATAGGAGCCACCTAAGACTCACAACACTTAACAAGACAATAGGGTTGGAGATGCTCTTAAATTTATACTATTCTTGATAGATTATCCTCGCACTTCAATCTTTAAGTTTGGCTTTCCATGTTCAGAAAAAAAAAAAAAAAAAAAAAAAAACCCAGTAATTAGTAATTATTATTTCAGTATGATGTTGGGATGTTTGGAGACTATAAATGTGAATACAAATGAAATAGGTAGGATAAAACCGTAAAGAATTATGTTACGTCAGTAATGCGTATTTAGAAGAAGCAAAACGATTAATTCTCAATAGTGGTGGCGGTGGTCGCAGAAGAGGAACCAAAAATAAAAAAAAATAAACTATGATAAACATAATCAGTTGCAGCCGTGACGGTGGTGGCGGTGGTCGCAGAAGAAGAAGTGTGGATGGAGAGGAAGGGTGCAGCCGCGACGGTGGTGGCGGTGGCCACTGCAGAAGAAGAAGTGTGGAAGGAGAGGAAGGGTGCAGCCGAGACGGTGGTGGCGGGCTCTTCTTCTTCTTCTTCTTCTTCATTTTTCAAGTCCAACTAGAGAGGTGGAAATCCAAGCACCTCCTCCCGGTCACCACCACCCGAACAACTACTTCACCTACTCTTCGTTATCAGGTATTTTTTTTCTTGGCCAAATTTCAATTTGATACCCGATGGTATTAAGTTGACTATTTTGGGATAGTTGAAATTTAGCCTTTTTTTTTTCTTTCTTTACTATATAATATATAGCTGTCATTCTTTTTAACTATATATAGCTATCAGTCCCATCTCCTTGTATTACATTCCGGAACCTTAGGGGTGAGCATTCGGTTTATTCGGTTCCAACCGAATCGAATAAGCAAAAATCGAATTGGACCGAAACCGAATAAGCAAAACCGAAACCGAACCGAATTGGTCAATAACCGAACCGAACCGAACCGAATTAAATCGGTTCGATTTTGGGTTTATTCGGTTTTTGGATTTTTTTTTGTGTTTTTTTGTTAATATATATAATAACTAAATATGCCTAGATATATTCAGTATATACGTATAATTTAGTTTATATACCTATAACATATACCTATATATATTTAGTATATACCTATAATTAACACACACACACAAACACACAAATATATATATATATATATATATATATATATATATATATATATATATATATATATATATATATATAAACTAAATTTTCTTATTCGGTTTTCGGTTTTGGACTGAAACCGAATCCCAAAACCGAAACCGAATAAGAAAATTTAGTATTTTCAAAACCGAAACCGAACCAAATTTTTTCAAAATCGAACCGAATTTCTTATTCGGTTCGATTCGGTTCGATTTTCGGTCCAAAACCGAACAATGCTCACCCCTACCGGAACCCACGTACAAGAACAATCAAGGGGTTGTTGAAATTAATAATAATAATAATAATAAAATAATGTGTTGTTCCATCTTTCAGGAACAATCAAGGAACGACACACAGAAAGCTTTATCCAAGTTTAAATGTATGGTGTTCACAGCGCATCTGGCTATTCTCTGTGGACTACTCTCCCTCAGTCTTGGAAGCAACACTACTACTAGTGCAACTCGCTTCCTGGTCAGGTCATGCAACTTCGCGACAGCCATCGGAATCGTATGCACTCTAGCATCGTTCGCGCTCCCATTCATCCTTCCTCGTCTCTCTTGGCTTGCCATGCTTTTGCTTCTCGTTGCAATAGGACTGCTCCCTCTCTCTATATTGTACTGTTCCCTATTGGTTCATCTGTCATATTAAGCAAACATCATGCGGTTTACATACATATAGCTTGTTTCTGTTTTAGTTTGCAATAAAAAATCGTATCTATTGATGTGTGATAGTCTAGTTTTGTCAATATTATTTTACCTACATGTGTATAATATTTCGTTTCTTCGTCCATGCTTGCTGGCCAATTGGGCACATAACATTATTATTCGAACCCACATAATATCGATACAAATTATAGATCATTTAAAGCAAGGTTCTGAGTATCGATATCGGAATCGGTATCGGAACATTCCTATGAGTATCGGTAGTATCGGCGGTATTGGTAGTATCGGCGGTTTCGGATCGGAGTATCGGAAAGCAGATAATTATTAACAAATTATTAACATTTTAGAAAGTATATTTATATATTTAGGCATAATTTTAAGTATTTCTAGTGTTGTTTCTTAGTAGTTTTGAAATGGAATGAAATAGTAGTCCCCCTTGCCAAGTGGTTACTTTACATGCGATAGATAAGTTTTCTTCTTTTATACGTTTTTACAAATTTACTATGTTTTTACACCCTTGCTGATTCTTTTTTTCTTACAATTTTATTTGTCGAATTGACCGGGAAAGTGACCCCCAATGTTGGTATCGGTCCGTATCGGATATTGGTCGGTATCGGATCGGAACATGCCAAATCGTATCGGTACTAGGCGTATCAGATCGGAACATGCCAAACCGTCAAAGTTAGCTCCTCAAATATAAACCGTACTCTTTATGCAGCCAAACCCAAGCCAACATCATATTGATGGTATGCCGTCGACAATATCACTGATATGCTTGATGAGCACAAAATTGTGTCAAAACATCGTTGGAGCGATTATGTACTTTATGGTATATCGCCCTAATACACCTTGACTATTTTCAACCACTTATAGACGCTTTGACTCCTCTCGACTTCTCTGATTGTCCAACGACGTCCATCGCACTCCAATAGTTGAAAACAAGACATCCAACAATCTCCATATTGGTGTGGTCCATATAATGAGAATATTTCGATACTCCATTTCGGCTCAAATGCTTGGATGGTACCCCAACTTAAGACATAATAACACTGAACTACTCGATCTAATATTCCTTACATTAAAATAACATACGTTTAATTAATGAACATTACAGTACCTGTGATAACATTCCGTCCAAACGCTTAACGGAATGTGGCTCAAATGCTTGGGTGATACCCCAACTTAAGGCAAAATAACACTGAAGTACTCGATCTACCTCTTCGTCAACTCCCAACGGATCCATGTACATGAGGGCCGCGACGCCTACCTTCGCTCCTGCTCCCGCCGACACCGCTCCACCGTGCTCCGCCTTAACGTGCCCCCCGGCCCGCCCATCGCCGCCGACCCCCGCGTCATCGCTCTCCTCGACGCCGCCAGCTTCCCCGTCCTCTTCGACACCAACCTGGTCGACAAGAAGGACCTCTTCGCCGGCACCTTCACGCCTTCCCTCAGCCTCACCTGCGGCTACCGCACCCTCTCCTTCCTCGACCCCTCCGAGCCCAACGACGCCCCGCTCAAGAAGCTCCTCTTCCACCTCCCCTCCTCCCGCCACCGCCACATCATCCCCGAGTTCCGTCGGACCTCCGTCGACATGTTCGACAGGCTGGAGGCCGACATATCCGCCAAGGGGGCCGCCGAGCCTCGTGGAGGACCTCTTCCAGCTCGGTCCCATATTGACCCTCTACCTCTCGAGCCTCGTGGAGGACCTCCTCCACTCGATACGCCTCCCCCCAGCCCTCGTCCGGAAAAACTACGACCGGCTGGCCGGCTTCTTCCGCCGGAGTACTTCAGTGTTATTATGCCTTAAGTTGGGGTACCACCCAAGCATTTGAGCCGCATTCCGTTAAGCGTTTGGACGGAATATTATCACAGGTACTGTAATGTTCATAATTAAACGTATGTTATTTTAATGTAAGGAATAATAGATCGAGTATTTCAGTGTTATTATGCCTTAAGTTGGGGTACCACCCAAGCATTTGAGCCCTCCATTTCCTCTAACTTTAGCTCATACTCTGGATTTTTTCCACCGATCGGTCTTTACCTAGAACCGTAAAATTAAATCACTGTCTTAGTTTTGCCCAAAACTGAGTATGTCAAGTGGCACGATCTTACCCAGAAATTGCCTCTGACAGTGTCTTCCCGTAATTGCTAAAGTACCACAACCTTCCTACCGAGGCTAAGAACCTTCCTTTAACCAGAGTGCCTAAATGTAAGTCAATGCGAACTTGAACTTCTTTGTAGGAATCACCTTTGTTAGCATGTCCGTCGGGTTCATCTCAGTATAAATCTTCCACTAGTATTCGATTCATCCGCTCTACTACGCCATTTGCTAAGGTATCTTTAGATGAGTCTTCTGGTGTCGTATCACTCATTCTCTGAATAACCATTTAAAATAGTTATTTTTAAACTAATAAGGCCTAAGCTAGTTTAAAATATGGGACCTTATAAAATAGTTTTCTTTTTTTTAAAGTAAAATCTAAAAATATTTTAGTTTCTTCCTAAACATAAACCGTTAGATCACATGACAAATGCATTAGGAGTGAAAATTACTAGATGTATTGATCGGGTCTGTTGTAATCTGTTTGCTGTAAATTAAAAATAAAAGAACAATAAAATCTTCTTGGTTTAAATGCTTGCTCCAAATTATCCTGTGCTTGTATGCCAATTTCAAGTTTGCATCCTTTCTTTATTGGTTCAGACTTAAATTTTAATAACAAAGTAACGAAACTCAGTACTTATAAACTTTACAGGAACAATGGACAAGAGGATGTCACCATAAAGATACTCTACTGCGGGTCCGCCACTCAGACCTCCATAGCATCATGAATGACTGGAAAAGTGTTGTCTACCCGATCGTTCCTGGGTATGTTAATTGTATGTATATAGGTTAATTTCCTTTCTTGTCTTGGTGGCTACCTTTTCTGTTTTAACATGTTTCCCCCCTCTGTTTTTTTTGTCTTTCAGTTTTTTCTTTTCTTTTTTTCTTTTCTCCTGCTTCTTGATAATGCTCCTTCCTGCCATGCCTGGAATTGGTAGAGATCGGACAAAATTTGACATCAATTGCCAAGAGTAGTCAAGAACACAGAAGAATTGAACTCAGAAATATTAGGGTATAGGATTTCCTGTCACCACCAGTACCCAAACAAAACCACCTCTTACTACTTCTTCACCTCATCATCCGGTACGTACATTCCTTATAACTATTATATGTTAGTGCCGGAAACGCCGGGCACGCTTTTCGATGGAAAATACAGAAACTGAAACAGTTGTAAAGACAACGTTTGCATTCCTTAAAGAAGGTTTTGCAACAGAGATCCAGAAGGATTCTGCAAATTACGAGATCTAAAAAGATATCGTAATTCACGAATAATCTAAAGAGATTTTCGTGATCGTAGCAAACTGGCAGTAGTGCCTTCTAAAAAGAAGATACTGACAGAACTGCTAAAGGCAACAGAAGGGTGACAGGCGAGAAATGGAATTGCTGGGGTGAATGATCACCGTTGCTCAAAGCTTTATTCGCCCTCTGCGAACAGCTTCCAGGAACCAGCAAGGTTGACGGAAAACCTTGGAACACTCCTGCTCTTCTGACTCCTCGGAAGACGGCGAACTCCTCTGGCAATGGCTCTACTCTTCTCTCTCTGTTTCTGAAGTAACAGAACCCACGCGTACTAAAAAGTACTAGTGTTTGTGTTAAAAAACACGCTCACTACTCTGTTGTGTTAAAGAACACTTAGAGTTTTCTCTCTGGAATTCTGATTTTTCCAACTCTGAGAGAGAGGAGAGAACCTGCATATATAGCCCACGGGGCGATTGCCAAGCAGTTGCCTGAACTTCAGGGTAGTGGCTGAACCACTCCTGAAAGTGCAGCAACTGTTGCAACCGTTCCCGCTCTAATATGCAGCCAGCCATACGCATATACGCACTCTACGCACACTGCGTACGCTGCGCACATTGCGCACTCTATGCACGCTGCGTACGCTGCGCACACTGCGCGTACTGGGCGTACTGGGCGTACTGGGCTGCGTAACTGGGCCAGCGTAACTGGGCTCGCGTAACGGGTCACGCAAGTGGCTCGCGCAACGAGCGCAACCTAAGCGCACTATGCACCTAGCGATGCTGACGTGCTAAGTGCAAAGTGCGCCAACAAAACGCCACATTACGCCTCATGAGCCCTTGAGCCCGAGTCCGAGCCCGAGCCCGAGCCCGAGTCCGAGTCCGAGTCCGAGTCCGAGTCGCTAAGCTCCTACGGAGCTTAGCTCCATGGAAATAAATTTCCAAGAGCAAAAAGCTTACAGCTTTTTAATTGTTGATTAAGCCTTTATACCATTAATAATTAATCCCACATGGCACACACCCATGTGCACTACATGTGCATCTCCATAAAGAGCAAAGACTCATATATATGGAGATACACATTCCTTTCTAGCCGATGTGGGACTAAAAACCAAAACAAAGGCTAAAACCCCAACAATCCCCCACATATCTCTATATATATGAGTACGAGTGTTCCCCACAGTAACTGTCCATTAAGCTTTTAGGATAGATGCCACTTAAGACTTGAATCTTCCCACGTGAGTCAAAAATCAAACTATAATACAAGAATGGACTAAGCCTTGAATTCTGCATCATAACTGAAATTCTTTCCACTCACATAATGTCGTTACACGTGCTTCTGGCTGCACATTTAAGGCCGTGTGCCAGCCTGGTTTCAGTGTATAATATTGGGCGTCTACAAGTTTACCCTCAAGAGACGGCCTGATATCTCTTTGTCCATACACTATAGGTGAGTTCTTTATTAAAGAGATATGGCATGAAGCGTCCAACGCTTCCTTTGCGGTGCTACGCTGCTATGACATGGCCTTAAGCCGAGGACCTTACCCCGAATCACCGGGAACCTCATCGTAGTGTCATACTACCCGTAGCATGACGTCTAGCCCCTTTGTAGTGCCAAACTACCCAGCATGAAGCCTTACGCTTCTGTGCGGTGTTACGCCGCTACGACATGGCTTGCAAGGCCGAGGCTTAATCCCTAGTCGGGTTTACCTCATTGTGGTGTCGTGCCACCCGTAACATGAGGAACACCTCCTCTTTGTAGTGCTGACTACATCCCTCTTTAATTCAATATACAGCATTAGGCCAACTGCCTATTTGCGGTGCTACGCCGCTGTGACTTGGCTAACATAGCCGAGGCTTTACCTCCTTCGAGAACCTCATGGTGGAGTTACCGCCACACATAGCATGGAGTCACACTCCTTGTAGTGCTGTACTACCATGCTTCCTGTAAAGCATATCAGACATTCCAAATGCCTGAGAACTCATTAAGGCATTCAAGCCAACCTCCCACAGGACCTGTTTTTCGCAAAAAATAACAGTAGACAACAGAGGTTATAGGTCCGTAACCTCTCAATGTCCAATAGAACATGTACCTACCGTTCCTGATATTCTTCCGATTAGTGGTCCTCCGTTGAACCAAAAGTTAGATGCCTAGTAGATAAATCTTTGAACTAATAGCATAAAACTTTATGGTAGGAATACAATAATACAATATCAGAATGCCTTCAAGCCCATTTTACAAGCTGTGTCATCGACCAGCTGGCGCTTGAGGCCCTTGGTGAATGGATCCGCCAAGTTCTCCTGACTCCGAACATCAATTACTGTAATAACACCCCTCTTGATAAGATCGTGTACTGCCCTGTGCTTCAACCGCACAGTCTTCTTCTTCCCGTTGAAAAGGTCATTTGATGCCACCGTCGCAGTCGCCTGGTTGTCGTAGTATATCGGTATCGCCGGTATTTGTGCCCCAACCACTGGAAGATCATACATGAGCTCCCGAAGCCATTCTGCTTCCTTGGCTGCGGTATCAAGTGCAAAGAACTCAGATTCCATGGATGACCGCGAGAGCATAGTCAGCTTCTTCGACTTCCACGATATAACAGCTCCACCCATTGTGAAAATATATCCACCTGTGGACCTCTCGCTCTCCACCTCTGAGCACCAACTGGAATCACTGAAGCCTTTCACTACCGGCAGATCTTCGCTGTAGTACAGTGCATATGTCTAAGTCTTCTTGAGATATCTCATAACCCGTTCCACAGCTTTCCAGTGTTCAACACCTGGATTGCTCGTAAAACGACTCAGCATTTCCATGGCGAAAGCTATGTCAGGCCTTGTCGCAGTAGTAGCATACATCAAACTCCCAATTACACTTGCATACTCCAGCTGCCTGACGCTTTCCCCTGAATTAGGCTTCAGCTTCAGATCACACCTGTACGACGTATCGATCCCTGGAAGATCCGATACCCATAACGAGCGATCATTTTCTAAATATAATGAGACTGTGACAGCGCTAGTCCAGTGTCTGTCCGGATGATCTTAATCCCTAAGATCACATCAGCTTCCCCCAAGTCCTTCATATTGAACTTGCTTGAGATGAATTTCTTTGTCTCCGTGACACATCTAATATCCGTACCTAGGATAAGTATGTCGTCCACTTACAGACAAACGATCACAACCTCTTCCATCAGCGAACTTCGTGTAAACACACTTGTTCGTATCGCTGACCATGTAGCCATTTGACCTTATAACTTTGTCAAATTTCTCATGGCCACATCTTGGGAGCCTGTTTAAGACCGTACAAGGATTTCACCAACTTGCAGACTTTGTCTTCAAGACCTCTGATGACAAATCCCTCTGGCTGTTGCATGTAAATCTCTTCGGTCAGCTCGCCATTTAGGAAAGCCGTATTCACATCCATCTGATGTATCACCATCTTATTTATTGCTGCGAGAGCAATCAACATTCTGATGGTGGTCATCCGGGCTACTGGAGCATATGTGTCAAAGTAGTCAATCCCATGCTTCTGAGAAACCCTTTGGCTACCAACCTAGCCTTGAACTTGTCATAGTTCCGTCTGCTTTCATCTTCTTCTTGAAGATCCATTTGCATCCGATGGGTTTCGCTCCTTCAGGAAGATCAACCAACACTCAAGTGTTATTTGAGGTGATGGAATCAATCTCATTGTCAATCGCCTCCTTCCAGAAAACCGTGTCTCTAGTCTTCATCGCCTCATCATAGGTAAGCGGATCTGCTTCCACATGATAGGTGATAAAATCACTTCCGAAGTCCTTCGGCCTCCTCACACGCTTAGCTAACAGCTCAGCTTGTTCTGGTTCAACCGTTGTTTCAACAACAACATCTTCTTGGACCACATTTCATTGAAGACTTCAGTCTCTTGTGCACCCTCATTATTCTCCGGAACATCCGGAAGAACAATATTATTGTGCCTTGCAAACTTATCTTCAAATATTCTGCATCGCGAGATTCAATAATATGATTTGACTCAATATCAAGAAATCTTCGAGCATCACTCTTCTCGGCATATCCCAAGAAGATCGTCTTTGTAGTCCTTGTCCCAAGTTTCTGAATCTTTAGATCTGGAAGCTTGACATACGCCAGACACCCCCACTCGAATGACATTCAAGTTAGGTCTGACCTTGAACCAGAGTTCATGAGGAGTAACGTCTGAAGTTGCATGAGGCACTCTATTTAGAATATAAGTGGCCGTCAATGCAGCTTCTCCCCAGTAGCACTTAGGAAGGCCAGCAGTCAACAACATTGAATTTATCATTTCTGTCAACGTCCTGTTCTTCCTCTCAGCTACTCCGTTTGATTGAGGAGAGTACGGAGCTGTAGTCTCATTGAAATTCCATGTTCCTTACAGAACGATACGAATTCATGAGACCTATACTCCCCACCTCGATCACTTCTTATCCTTTTGAGTTGTTGTCCAGTCTGCCGCTCAGCTTCGGCTCTGAACTCCTTGAACTTCTCGAATGCTTCGTCTTTAGCCTTCAGCAAGTAGACGAACGCATACTTTGAGAAGTCGTCGATGAAGGTTATGAAATACTTCATCCCGACCTTTGTAGAGAACTGTTTGAAGTCACAGATATCTGAGTGTACCAACTCCAGAAGATATGTACTTCGATTAACCCGAGGAAAGGGTTTCCTTGTGATCTTCGTTTGAGCACAAACTTCATATTTCTCTACCTTACCCCCACACTTGGAGATAAGTCCTAGACTAAACATTATGTTTATTCGTTTACAATGAACATGTCCTAGTCTATTATGCCACAACTCAAGAGTATAAGCAGAAGGAGTGATTTCATTAATTACATTAATTATATTGGACTGATTTACAAGCTGAATCTTGAACATTCTTTCGGTATAAAAAGCTTTCCCGAAATATGTTCCCTTGATAGACATCACCATCTGGCCAACATTGTTGTCCATTCTGAGGCCTGCATTGCAGAGTAAGCCTCCCGAGATCAGGTTCTTGGTGATAGCAGGTACGTGCTTCACGCCTTGAAGCGTCAGAGACTTGCCAGAAGTCAGCTTCAGAATAACCGTCCCGATCCCTAGAACTTCAGCTTGTGCTTGGTTCGCCATCACAACCGCTTCAGAAGTGGGTATGTAAGTGGTGAACCACTCCTTACTGGAGCAGACATGGCAGGTGGCTCCAGTATCTACCCACCAGTCTGAATCAGATCCTACAGCATCAACCTGTCCAATCATAACAATTATATCAGTAATCATTAAGACTTTGCTAGGCTCACCTTGCTCTGATTTCTTGGCCGGTACTGTGCATTCACTTTTGAAATGGCCCAACTGGCCACACTTAAAACAAGGCATCTTTGCCTTAGATTTCTTTGACTTGAAAGAAGTTCCCTTAACATTCAAGTTATTAGGGTTCTTCTTTTTCTTCTGGAAATCTGCACGCTTTCCCTTTCCCTTTGGTTCCTTGGTCTGAACCAGATTTGCGTTAGCCAATTGCTTGGAAAGCGTGTCAACTTTATGTTGAGCCCTCATCTGGTCTTCAACATAAATTTCCTGCAGGAGATCTTCAAGGGTGATCTCCAGCTTCTTCCTATGCATGTTTGCATAGAACTTACTCCACCCAGCGGGAAGCTTTGAGACAATCCCTCCAACAACAAACTTGTCGGGGAGGGGCATCGCCTCATCTTCCAACTTCTGTCGTAGCTTCAGAAATTCTTTGACCTGCGACAGCATAGACTTCTCGTCCTCAAAGAACCATTTGTGATATTTTTCAACCATAAATATTTTGCTCCTGTTCTTGTCTTCTTCGTAGAGTTTTTCTAGAGACTCCCATATGTCTCTAGCGATATCCTTCTTAGAATAGGATTCTGCTAGGGAATCCTCCATAGCATTCAGGATAAGCAACCTGCAAATGCTATTCTTCTTCTCCACTTGGCCTGAAGTTTAGTAGCCGCAGTGATTGCGGCAGCAGACCCAGTATCTGGAACAGTAGGTTCCTCTTCAAGCAATACGTGATCAACGTCTCTAAGTTGAAGAGTGAGATAAACCTTCCTCTTCCAGACTTGATAATGCTCTCCATCAAACTTCTCTAACTTACAGAAGTCAGTGTTTAGGAGTGAAGCATTAATATTTTCCATCGTAGCAATAAAGCTTTGAGATTGTTAGTGCCGGAAACGCCGAGGCACGCTTTTCGATAGAAAATACAGAAACTGAAACAGTTGTAAAGACAACGTTTCAAATGCAATTCCTTAAAGAAGGTTTTGCAACAGAGATCCAGAAGGATTCTGCAAATTTCAAATACAATTTCTTAAAGAAGGTTTTGCAACAGAGATCCAGAAGGATTCTGCAAATTACGAGATCTAAAAAGATATCGTAATTCACGAATAATCTAAAGAAATTTTCGTGATCGTAGCAAACTGGCAGTAGTGCCTTCTAAAAAGAAGATACTGACAGAACTGCTAAAGGCAACAGAAGGGTGACAGGCGAGAAATGGAATTGCTGGGGTGAATGATCACCGTTACTCAAAGCTTTATTCGCCCTCTGCGAACAGCTTCCAGGAACCAGCAAGGTTGACGAAAAACCTTGGAACACTCCTGCTCTTCTGACTCCTCGGAAGACGGCGAACTCCTCTGGCAATGGCTCTACTCTTCTCTCTCTGTTTCTGAAGTAACAGAACCCACGCGTACTAAAAAGTACTAGTGTTTTTGTTAAAAAATACGCTCACTACTATGTTGTGTTAAAGAACACTTAGAGTTTTCTCTCTGGAATTCTGATTTTTCCAACTCTGAGAGAGAGGAGAGAACCTGCATACATAGCCCACGGGGCGATTGCAAGCAGTTGCCTGAACTTCAGGGTAGTGGCTGAACCACTCCTGAAAGTGCAGCAACTGTTGCAACCGTTCCCGCTCTAATATGCAGCCAGCCATACGCATATACGCACTCTACGCACACTGCGTACGCTGCGCACACTGCGCACGCTGCGTACACTGCGCGTACTGGGCTCCGTACTGGGCTGCGTAACTGGGCTCGAGTAACGTGGTCGCGCAAGTGGCTCGCGCAACGAGCGCAACCTAAGCGCACTATGCGCCTAGCGACGATGCTGACGTGCTAAGTGCAAAGTGCGCCAACAAAATGCCACATTACGCCTCATGAGCCCTTGAGCCCGAGCCCGAGCCCGAGCCTGAGCCCGAGTCCGAGTCCGAGCCCGAGTCCGAGCCCGAGTCCGAGTCCGAGTCCGAGTCCGAGTCGCTAAGCTCCTACGGAGCTTAGCTCCATGGAAATAAATTTCCAAGAGCAAAAAGCTTACAACTTTTTAATTGTTGATTAAGCCTTTATACCATTAATAATTAATCCCACATGGCACACACCCATGTGCACTACATGTGCATCTCCATAAAGAGCAAAGACTCATATATATGGAGATACACATTCCTTTCTAGCCGATGTGGGACTAAAAACCAAAACAAAGGCTAAAAACCCAACATATATAGCTGTCATTTTTATTCGAGTCCATGCAACTTCGATAGTTAGTTAGTTCCGGATGTCAAAAGTTTCCTGGTGGTCCAGTTAGCTGCTTATAACCGTGTCGTGCCGTGTCCTTTCAGATGGAGCAACCAAGGTACGTCGACACACTGACGGTGTTCTCAATCTTGGAAGCAACACTACTACTACAACTCGCTTCCTGAACAAATCATGCAACTCTGCGATACTCGTCGGAATTGTATGCATTCTAGTATCGATCGCACTCTCGTTCACCCGTCTATCTTGGCGTTCGAAAATATTGTTTTTACTGCAACAGGATTACTCTCTATCTGTATATTGCTCTGTTTCGAAACATTATTTGTTTAGTATTATTGACCAAAAGGGGGTTGATGATAGAGTTGGTCTGGTCATGATTAGATTGAAGATTGTAAAGTTTTATAACTTCAACATGGATAGAATATGTCCGTCCCAACTATAGCCTCAACCTTGTCCTACCCAGTTCATAAGACGGTTCATTGCAAGTCAGAAGACCTCCTTCATTTGTTCAGACATATTCTGGAAAAGATATTAGTACATAGGATTGAAACATATTCAGTAAGAATCGCAGTAGAGAACAAAGATTATCGGATCCACTATGCGGAGTCTTGGTTGTAAATGAAATTTAATCATATAACACATCTCGATTTTGTGTTTGAAAAATTGTAAATTAAAATTTTCAGTTGTACTAAGCACCGTTGGGGTGCATGAAGCTCGTAGAGTGCATGGAGCTTTCAAAGACGATGAAGTTTTTTATTAATATAATGGCGTGATGGCGTGCATGAAGCTTTAATGGCGTGCATGAAGCTTTTAATGGAGTGCATAAAACTGTAAACACATTTCACAATTACAGAAATATAGGAGGGATTTTTAGTAAAGTTAAAAGGTTAATAGGACTTGCTATAGCAGGTAAAGCAAACCGACCAGGTAATCATATTTCATATTTTTCAATGCAATTTTTGGGATGTATTGGTACATCCCATGCATTGTAGAAGGACCATATATATATAAAAAAGAAGAAACAAAATAATATATATATATATATATATATATATATATATATATATATATATATATATATATATATATATATTGAAGCAATGGGTACTTGTGGCGAACTCGTCTCCATTGAGGCTCGAACTCCCGACCACTTGGGCCGCATGCATCTCTCTTAACCACAATATATATATATATATATATATATATATATAATATATATATATATATATATATATATATATCTATATATATATATATATATATATATATTTCGCTCCACAATAATACTATTTTGAACATAGTATCCATGATAGCTAGTCTTGCTCAAATTATTGAAAGCTCTGACATAGCACATTTTATCTCCATATAATGTCTCGTAATCTCATAGTTTCCAAAAAAATTATTGAGTTCTAAGGAGCTAAGGACAAATGGGTACCATATTAAACTTTGAGCGAGTGAAATAAAAAATATTTTTTTGTAACCTCGGTAGAGAACCAAAATTGAGAGATTTTTCAGCTATTCACTAGGATATACATCACTTACATTAGAGATGTCACGTCACATACTACAATGGACCAGAAGCTCAATCTTAAGGACCCATTGTGAGCCAGAAGCTGAATGATCCCATAAAATTGTAACATAATCGGCAGTGGCGCCCCAGAACGATAAGATGAGAATGATCATACAAATTTTTTATGGTCATCACTTAGCAAATTACAACATACCTAATGGTCAACTTTATATCCTTTATCTCAAGAACGAGTTGTTTGTAAATCATCAATCCTGAAGATAGCATCTGAATAGTCAATAGCTTAATTTCATTTATAATTGTATTATTTTTAGATTTTTATAACTTATATTGATATTATTTGAAACTATAATTTTGGCATCTATATTTTGTGAACAATCTTTTAGATTATTTGATACGAGATATCTTAATCTATCATAAGTTTTACGGACTGTCACTTTGATAAAGATAATATTTCTACCATCAGGCGGAGATAGAAAAAAAAAGATAAATGTTTTGTTCAAGTAGATCTCGTGAATTATCGTTCTAAAAGAATATTGTAAATTATTGTTCCGAAAGAACGTTGTGAATCATCGTCCAAAAAAACGACGTGAATTATCATGATATACTTTCACTTTATTTCATCTTAACTAAATTTAGAGAATTAGTTGCAAATAATTAATTGATGTCTACTCGATGCATTTTATAATGGTTATAAATATCTAGATCACATATACCAGCTATGAATGTACATTCTAGAATAGAAATAAATACCAAAATAACCAAATAAATGCAACAAATGAATCAGTTCTACATTAAAAATGTGTAAGACCTAAATATTCTAAAGATTCAGCTCTCCAGAAGAAGAGACTGAATAATATAATATACTCTAATGCCCTTGAAGCAACATCTCCTGAAGTAGCATATCATGTAGAGAGTTCACGACATTCCGGAAGATGTTGTGACCAAAAAACTCTAATTTCTCCAAAACCAAGTGTACTTCTCCGGTCGAAAATATACTCAGATTCCATAAGAGACTGAGAAAAGAGTTATTGGTGCCCAAAAAATTCTATATTTTGCATATATTCAGAAGAAATTTGGAATTAAGAAGAATTTGTCATAGATGACATAAGAAAATAAAAATAAAAAGGGTGATAAAAATGAGGATAACACTGAACCACGAATAATCCTTGAATATTGAAAATGACAACATTGACAAAGAAAAATATAAAGATGCAACACAAGTAGAACAAAATTCTCTCGCAAAACGTGGAGTATTCGGTCCTATAGTACAAAATCCTAAAGAATAAACTCGTATGTTTTAAATGGATATTTGTAAGAAATAAAGAGTTCGTTTTAAATGAGTGTTTGTAAGAAATAAAGAGACCAATGTATAGAACAATGTTAGTTGTTCAAGAATTCTAGAAATGAGCATGAATAGAATATATAAAAAAAAATTCTCTGGTCATGACAATATAGAAGATATACATAAAATCTGCAAAGAATTTAAATTAACAGGTATATCCCCGAAGGATTTAAACTATCAGAATATTTTCGAAGAATTTGCAAAACAAACCATATATGGACTAAAACCATTTGGAAGAATGTGATATTATAGGCTCATTGAGCAACTTCCTAGAAAAAGATATAATGATGATCTTAAATGTCTAAGCATATTCAAATATGAAGAAAAAAAAATCCTGAATGAATTCGTTCAAGCGACCGTCTATGTATATGACGACATCTCCTAAATTTTTTTTAAAAATACCTCCCGAAGAGAAGATATCCTGAAAAGATAATCTCCAGAAGAGAAGATATCCTGAAGAGATAATCTCCTAAAGAGATAATCACCTAAAAAAAAGATAATCACCTAAAGAGATCCCTCGAAGAGAAAATCTCCTGGAAAGATCTTTTGAAGAGAACATTTCCTAAAGATATCTTCCAAGGAGAAAATCTTTTGAAGGGATTAATATGAACATCTATCATTCACTCAGTACATCTAGAGTGGTCTGGCCAATGAGTCATATTTCGTCCTAAAGAAGAAAAGAACATGTCCTAGGTCATGAAATATTATATTTAAATAAAATAAATATAATTTTTTAATGTCATTCACTCAGCACAAATATAGTTTTATTGAACATGCTGATATGCACCTACACACAGACACTGGGATGACATAAAACACATCTTAGATATATCAAAGGAATCATTATTGATTTAATTCATACAAATGTGTTGATCTTATATGATATGCAAATGCATATTATTTATCTGATCCCCTTAGGGTTTGCTTGGTAACGTTATTTTCACCAGTTTTGGGGTATTTATGAACCGACCGTTTATGAAAATCTCCGCTTGTTAATTTTTTGAGGCACTGATTTTGGTCGGCACAACCCCCCCCCCCCCCCCCCCCCACACACACACACACCTCCCAAACCGGTGTAATGTAATTTTGGGTGACTTTATAAACTCCCAAAATTGGTGGGTTTTGAGGGATTTTATTATTTTATTTCATTTATATCCTCACCTTAAATATATAATTATAACTACTAATATCCTTTTCTATTTAATTTTATTCATGTAAAAAAAAACTTTCAGACCGCTCGTTAGTGGATTACCAAGCATGGATTGGACCGGTTTAAATGTCGCTACTTAAAAACCACCAAAAATCGGTCCCCTCATAACCGCTCATTACCGGTACTCTGAAAGTACCTCATAACCGCTATCCCTACAATTGCCAAGCAGCCCTAAAGGAAATATCACAAATAATATATGTTTTCTAAACAATGTTGCAAATATTTCAGAGATCAATCAAGCAAATTATTACGGCAATCTCGTCCAATTATTTTTGTACTTAATGAAGCAAACATAGATTGTATATGACTGACATCACCAGTTCAACATATCAGAGAAAGTTGTGAGCTTCCAGGAATCAAAATAAACCTATAAGTATTATTGATAATATGAGAATAATGCACATAAATGTATAGGCAAATAAAGTATTGAAGTGAGATATATATAATATTTAAATATATTAATTCCGGGTTGATTTTTTATTTGGATTGATATAAAAACTAAGTAATATCTTTTTAGAGGGGGAGCATCATGTAGCTGCAAGCACCCTGAAGATGCTAATGAAGTCATCTTGAAGTATATCTTTATGTACTATCTTTTCCTTCGATGATGTTTTTTCACTGAATTTTTTCTTCGATTTTTTTTAAAAAAGACACTGTAAGTTGCACTCACTTAGATTCCTGAAGATTCATATTCCTGAAAAATATAACTGTACTATTTTTTTTTTACTGGATTTTTTTCCAAAGATAAATTTTGCCTTTAATGGGGGCAATAATTAAATTAAGTGTGTATCCAAAAGAGAGCGTTATGATTTGTGGATAAATTTAAATAATGGATGTTCTTATCTCTATATACAACAACCATTATATTATTTTTCTTATATATCTTCCACTATATAATGAGGCTTTAAAACGGCTCAAAAGTGAGCCGTCTAAGTCGTCATTAGATCACGATCTATTTTATTTTAAAAAAAAATATGTAAAGAAACTTTGAAAAAAGTTTAAAATTGTTATATATATTCAACATGAAAAATCGAACTTAACCAAATAAGAACAATAGCTCCCACCTTAACCACATGAGTTAGAAAAATATATTTAACTATAATTGAATAATGTTCTTATTATACATTATTATATGTACAAAGTACGTACATTTACTAGTATTATTAATAAGAGAAGCTAA
>JANAVB010014748.1:32500-58708 GCA_029216955.1 Iris pallida
ATGATGAGGTGAAGAAGTAGTAGCAGGAGGTTTTGTTTGGGTGGTGGTGGCGACGACAGGGAGGAGGGGTGGTTCGCACTTGTTGCAGTTTTTCCCCAGTACCCTAATATTTAGTAGGATGTGGAAAATGAAGAAGAAGAGCCTCTTCCACTCAAGATCAGTACTTCTCCTTCTGCCGCCACCACCGTCGACATCTTCTTCCGGCCTTTCCCTCTGTTGCTCCTCTATGCAAAGGAAGAGATGTCTATAAAAAAGGAACCATGCAAAGGAAGTAACCAAGAAGCTTCCTTTTCCGATCTATGCCTCCCTTCTCCAGTCAAAAGAATGAGCCCTTTCTATTGCAAAGTGCCTCAATAAATCAACAATAGTCCACGTAAGCCGTAGGCTGGTTGGGGAGGTGCGGGTGCCACAGTAAGCAGCGCAAGAAGTTTTTGTTGTGGTAACCGTATATTCATATTCAGTTTTGAACGAATATATGTGATATACTACCGCTGATATATCACAGTATTACTGGCGCTGATATATTCATTTGAATATATGTCATTTGTATAGCTGGTCCGCTGCTAACCGTGTCATGTCCTGTCTCCTTCCGCGCCATTTACATGGGTAGTCTTAGTTAAATTAATACGAATGCTATTTTTTTTTTTCAATATCAATAATAAGACAACTCTTTCTTAAACTTGGTTCAATTTGATGGATAGATAGATATTAGCCGGCTCAATTGCTTCAGTGGTCCTCCAAGTTAGGTTCTATTAACAGTAAAGTACCTCATTTATTATTTTTTTCGAAAAATTTCACGAGAAGCATAAAAGTTTAGAAAAATTGCGTAAAAGACATTAAGTTCGTAGGAATTGTAAGAACAGCACCGTCGCGCCCAAAAATGGGGCGTGAAAAATTTTCACGCCCTAATTTAGATCGTGAAAATTAACATTCCTTAATCCCAGCCGTCACTCATTCTTAATCTCCTGGAATTAAAAAAAAAAATTTAAATGCTCGCCCCATTTAAGGGCGTCAAATTTTAAGAAATAAATGTCAGCGCCATCGTGGAATTTAAAAAAAAAAATGAGCGCCCCATTTAAGGGCGCCGAATTTTAATAAATTACATATCAGCGCCACCTGGAATTAGAAAGAATTAAAAAAAAAAATAGCACCCCATTTAAAGGCGCCGAATTTCAAAAAAATTGAAAGGATGACGTCAACATTGCGGTATCCGCATGGACATTGGCGTCCACATTGCTACGTGCTTCAATCTGAATGGATGCTACATCAACATTTGAGGGGTTTATTCCTTGCACATGGGTAGGGGTGGCGATTTTGCCCTCATACCCTCTACCCTAGCCGGGTACCATGCACCCTCAGGTGCCCACGGGTACCCTCAACCCTTCGAGGGCAAGCCCTACCCTTACCCTCTTGGAATTAGGGTAGGGTAAGGGTTTTATTCTGATACCCTAGTGTAATTACCCGGGTACCCGTCCTACCCGCCCTACCCTCTGCCCTGTAACCCTACCCTGAACCCTACCCTATCCTGAATCACTACCCTACCTACTACCCGTTAACCCTAACCCTTTAAAACCGTCGACCCTACCCTTCTCCCCACCCTGAACTGAACGGCTAGTGCAATTACCCGGATACCTTGTAGTTTTTTGTAATTAGTACTTAGGATTAGGAGAACTACATGGTGCTTGATCCTAAGCAGTCAGGTCTAGCCCCCTCCTTGGGTATGTAGGCAGTCCAGGTTCTACTATATAACTGGGTTCAGCGCCTTTAGTAAAAAAAAAAAATATTCTCCCTATTATTTCTTGTTAAGTTGTTATGATTTTTGAATGCTGTCAAAATCTGAAAAAAATGAAATGGAAAGAAAAAATATTCCCCCCTGTTTAGTAGCAAAAAATTTGATTTTCAAAGTTAAAAAAATGAAATGGCAAGGGTAATACCCTTACCCTCCCTACCCTGACCCTCAGCTACCCTGTGAGGGTAAAGGGTAAGGACGGGTAATGGGTATTGGTTTTTTGGAAGAGGGCTACCCTACCCTACCCTCATGACTCCCCTAGGGTATCAAAAAAAGGTCAATACCCTACCCTACCCTCTTCCTGCCCTTACCCTACCCTACCCTACCCATCGCCAGCCCTACACATGGGCTTGCGTTTCAGCAAGGTTGAAGTTAGGTGCATCATTTTGATTTATCAAAGTAGTCTCATCTCGGACCTCAAGATCCTCCCCCGGAGTTGCACTTGCATCCTTCTCCCCCACCCCCACGATGGAATCATTATTTTCTTCTCTGTTTTCTAGTGCTTCTTTTTTGAAATTCGGCGCCCCTAAATGGGGCGCTCATTTTTTTCATTTTTTTTTAATTCTTTCTAATTCCAGGTGGCGCTAATATGTAATTTTTTAAAATTCGGCCCCCTTAAATGGGGCGTTCGTTTTTTTTTTAATTCCAGGGTGGCGCTGACATTTATTTCTTAAAATTCGGAGCCCTTAAATGGGACGCTCTTTTTTTTTTAATTCCACGAGATTAAGAATGAGTGATGGCTGGGGTTAAGGAATGTTAATTTTGCATGACCTAAATTAGGGCGTAAAAATTTTTCACGCCCCATTTTTGGGCGCGACGGTGCTGTTCTTACAATTCCTCCGAACTTAATATCTTTTACACAAATTTTCTTAACTTTTATGCTTCTCGTAAAATTTTCCGTTATTTTTTACTTAAAAGTAACAGACGTTATAAATAAGGTGTATTACAGTCCCTGTACTAACTTTTCGTCAAGTTGCTAACTGAAATGTGACGTGCCAAGCCAACTCCTAAACTAAGTGTACACGTGTGTAGTCCACGTGTACACTCAACTAAAATTAGGGGTAGGGCTGGGGAATTGGGTCAATTCCCGCTCTCTCCAACTCTCTCTCTCTCTCTGTGTGTGTGTGTGTGTGTGTGTGTGTGTGTGTGTGTGTGTGTGTATCTCTTCCTCTTCCAAGGACGAACGTGCTAGAAGAGGCGACGACGATCTGCTGAAGACATGAGAGGCAACGACGATCGGCTGAGCATGAAGCGGTGGGGCCGCTCGCAGATGGGTACCTCCCCCCCTCTCTCTGTCTTCTTCTTCCTCTTATTTTTTGTCTTCTTCGATTGTTTTCTTCAAATCTTCAATTTAGGATTTTTATTCTTTTTATTTCATTCTGAAAATCCTAATTGAAGAGCACGAAGTGAATTTAGGGTTCTGCAGGCACCGTTATTATTAGCACGAAGTGAATTTAGGGATCATCTTCTTCGAATCTTCAATTTAGGCTTTTCTACTTTTCTTTTCATTACGAAAATCCTAATTGAAGAGCAGTTAAACCCCAAGGCTGAGCACGAAGTGAATTTAGGGTTCTTGCCACCCTTGAATTATGGTTCGTTTGTTAAATTTAGGGTTCTGAACACGAAGTAAAATTTGCAATTGAATTTGTAGATATTTGATTTTGGGTTTGAATTTGTAGATATTTGATTTTTGGTTTGAATTTGTAGATATTTGATTTAGGGTTTAACTGATATAGTAATTTGCACTATATCACATACTTTTTTTTTTGGTGGCCATATAAGTTAGAAACCATAACCCATATATATATATATATATATATATATATATATATATATATATATATATATATATATATATATATATATATATATGTATAAGGGAGGTGAGGTGCCACCTCACTATAAGGTGGCTATGTGTCATCCTTCCATGCTATTATCAAGTATCATGCATTTCCACACTTTTTGAAACATGATGATAGCATGGAAAGGTGACACAAAGCCAACATTCATAAGGTGGCACTACTAAAATCTGCTCCATTAGCGACGTAAATTTAGCGACGTGAGTATAACATCGCTAAATTATGCACATTGGCGACGTTTAAAAGAAACGTCGCTAATAGTCGCTACTAGCGACGAAAATAGCGACGTAACAACGACATATATTAGTTACATGAGCTAGTCATCGCTATGACGCCGCTAATAGCGACTAATTTAGCGACGTTAGGATGCACGTCGCTAAATTCTAATTAAATTCCCCTAACGATTTATTTCCTCCAATTTTACTCTCTCACTCTCTCCGGTGACTCTCCTCCCTCTCCGGTACGGGACACTCCCCCTCTCTCTCTCTCTCTATTTTGGTTGTTGGTAGTTGGGGGGTGCGGATGGCTTAGGGGGAGGGGTGCAGGGGGTGAGTGGGGGGTGGCTGGGGGTGTGGACACTACCAAAATTTATCGATTTAGCGACGGCCGAATCCGTCGCCAGTCCGACGGGAATTCCTATTAGCGACCGATAACTGACGGATTTTGGCCAAAATAATCCGTCGGCAATCAGCTCGTCGCTAATAAGGTTCCGTCGCTATGTAGTCATTAGGCGACGGAATAGCGACGGCTAATCGACTTCCAAATACGAGATATTAGCGACTAATTTCCGACGGACTGTCGTCCATTTCAAGTATTAAATACTGAACTGTGTAGATAATAGCGACGTAAAGTCCGCCGGTAAACCGTCGTAACAGCGTATCAGAGCGTATTTTTTCGTCACTAATCCGTTGGTAGTCGTCGGTAACGAAGGACGGATGAGCGACGGATTACTGACGGAATATCCGTCGATAAGGTTCTGGAAATGTTTGACATTTCCAGCACCATGGCGACGGAAGAGTGGTCACTAATCCGTCGCTACGCTGTCGAAAAAGCGACTGATTAGTGGCTGATGATCCGTCGCCACGGTTCTAGAAATGTTAAGCATTTCCAGAACCTTGTCGACGGATTGTCCGTCGCTAAGCAGTACGTCGTCTAACATAGAAATTCAATTATCACGTTATTTAAAAAATGGTTGATTAAAGAGTAACTAATAATTAACCAGAAGATATAGATATATACCCTCAACTCGTCGAGCCAGACGTACTGCACGTTTGGGGGCACCGACGAAAAGTTGAGGTAGGGACCGTGGAAGTTAGCCCTGATAATTTCTCCAAGAGCCTTGCCAACATTAAACGGAAAAAACCTACAAAGAAGAAACGACTGGATTATTAACTTGAATAAAAGAAAAAAAATTAATAAATTATCTTAAATTTACTTACGAGGTCCCCGCGGGCCATAGCTCTCGTCGGAACTCGCCTCTCGGCCTCTCTGGTGCCGTCGGAGGATCCGCGGGTCCGCGTATGTACTCCCCAGTAACCAGATGGAACCGAGTATGGGGGTACTCCGGGGCCCACTGTGCAGTAACTGTGGCATCCCCTGGTGGATCCGCTGCTGGTGGTTTCGATAGCGGAACGGATCCGCTAGCAGATCCGGACTCATGCCTCGATGAAGTGGTCGATCGAGGACGGGATGCGTCTGTGCCCGGGGTACTCTCCGGGTCGGGCTCGCTCGATGGGGTCACATCCCGGGAACTTTGAATGCGACCACGACCACCAGCACCACTACGACCACGACCACGACCCGCACCACCACCACCACCACTACGACCACCACCATCACCATGACCACGGCCAGCCATCATGACCTGTAAATAGAACACATAAACATAATTAACAATATAAAAGTGTAAATGGATATAAAAAACTAAACTAAAATATACATACAAACAGAGGAAGACGAGTGCCGCCGCGACGAAAAAGACTAGGAGTGCCATCTGCAATAAGTAAATAATCGAATAAAAAAACATGAATTCACATAATTGCTTTTATGAGGTCAAACTTAATTCACGAATTTGGAAGTGTTTTCAATATACAACAATATTTAACCTAATCATCGTCTTCGTTCTCATCCTCGGCCTCGTCTTCATCATCATCCTCCTCATCCTCATCCTTATCTTCATCGCCGATTTCATCTGTATCCTCATCCCCATCAAATTCTTCTTCTTCTTCTTCTTCTTCTTCTTCTTCTTCTTCTTCTTCTTCTTCTTCTGCCTCAATATGTGGGACAAGACGCATCTTTCTCCCCTGGTTGACATCTAAGTCTTGTGTATCAACCTCTTCCTCCCCTCTATTTTCCTCAACAATATTTTCAACATCTATTGTATCTGAGTGTTGTCCCAAGTATTGGGACTTTTCGATCTGGTCCTCTTGGTATGCTGGATCTCCAACGTTGAATGTATTTCTAGATTTAATCTTGCATACTGTCCACCAGTCAAATCGATCTCTACGACGCCTTAGGTAGCTTGTATAGTAGATTTGAACAGCCTGATTTGCTATCGCAAATGTATCGGACCCTCTATACCTCCTGCAATAATTTATATCGACGAATCCAAATTGTTTATCGATTCTCCAACCGATATTTGGTGTCGTATCGAACCACTCACATTTGAACATCACAATATGTATATCATATGGGCCAGTATATTGTAAATCTACAATCTCTCGAAGCACTCCATAATAGTCAAAGTTCGGCTCGTCGTCATAGATGGTGCCTCTTATGCAAATACCGGAATCCTTGGTACTGATGTCGTCATTGATAAATTCAACATTTCTAGCATTCTGAGTTGACTTAAACCTGAAGCCATTAACGACATAGCCTGGCCAAGTCTTTATTTGCTTCTTCGGTCCCAGTGTCAGATAACGAACACTCTTATGAGTGAGTATTGTTTCAGGCAATAAAACCTGTAAACAAATATTTATAATTTAAATGTTTCAGATTATACATTAATAATCTCAATTATAATCACAGTTACTTACGTATTTACGAAACCATGACGGAAATGGACAATCAACCTCTCTTTGAAGTCCCTCATCGGTAATATCGGGTCTCCTCATTTTGACTTCATCTCTAAATACACTATTAGAGAAAATAAGAATATATAAGTGTAGTCACTTACTTCATCAAATTCGAGATTATAACGAGTGCAAGTGTACTGACTTACTTCTCCAAATCTCTCACTTCTTGTATGTCACAGTTTAACAAGACATATCGGTGAGCGGCACCATACTCGTCGTCTGTCAACCATCATCTTTTACTAGCCCCAACAGGCTTGCCCCTTACATTGAATATTCCTCCATCCTCAACTTCCTCGTCATTCCTTTGAGGTCTATTTTGATTTGTCTTAACACGAGTATCGAAATAAATTGAGCAGAAGTTTGACACCTCTTCGATAAGATATGCTTCGCATATCGAAGCCTCTATATGAGCTTTGTTGCCAACTTTCTTCTTTAGATGGTGTAGGTATCTAGAGAGACAAATTATCTTGAGAATTAAGAAAGAATTTTAAAACCCACTGAAATTCAACTTAAATTATATCGATTTTTATGTACCTTTCAAATGGGTACATCCATCGATAATGAACAGATGCACCGACACGGGCTTCCTATGCTAGATGAATCGGTAGATGCTCCAAGCTGTCGAAGAAGCCAGGAGGAAATATTTTCTCCAACTTTCAAATTGTTAAGATAATCTTCTCCTCAAGTTCAACCATGTGTTGCACAGTCAACTTAGTTGAACAAATATCCCTAAAAAATATTGATAGTTCGGCCAACGGAACCCATACAGCAGAAGGCAACAACTCTTTCAAAGCAATGGGCAGTAATCTTTCCATAAACACGTGGCAGTCATGACTCTTCATTCCCGTTAGCTTGCGTTCATTGAGGTCAACGCATCTAGACAAATTTGACACATAGCCGTCGGAAAATCTTAAAGTAGATACCCACTTGCAGATTATTAATCTATCTTCCTTGCTCAATGTGTATTGTGCTATCGGCTTACTTAATTGTCCAGCAGCTCCCCTTTATATCAAGTTCAGATAAGGACGCTTGCATATCTCGGCAATGTCTGGTCTTGCTTTTGGATTGTCCTTCGTCTTTCCTTTAATGTCCATGACGGTATTGAAGACATTATCGAACACATTCTTTTCGATATGCATAACATCAAGATTATGCCTTATAAGATTATCTTTCCAATAAGGCAAGTCCCAGAAGATACTCTGTTTGGTCCAGTTATGGGTTTGTCCGAACCCATCGACACGATTGTTCGATGGATCTTCCATTACAGTGGACAAGTCCTTTACATCTTTCCAAATATCATATCCTGACAATCTGGCAGGCGGATGAGAAAATTCTTGTTTTCCAGCTCTCAATGCGTCCTTGTTCTTTCTCCAAGGATGACTCACGGGCAGAAATTGACGATGACAATCAAAGAAAGAATTTTTTCTCCATGTTTAAGGCAGAACGCCTTACTATTTTGTATACATATCGGACAAGATAGGGTGCCATGAGTACTCCATCCCGACAACATGCCGTATGCAGGAAAATTATTGATTGTCCACATCAGTGAAGCTCTCATCTGAAAGTTCTGTTTCCTGGAAATATCATAGGTCGTGACGCCGATCTCCCACAGCTGTTTCAGCTCATCCACCAATGGCTGTAAATATATATCGATATTCTTTGTCGGATTTTTGGGACCCGGTATGATAGCTGTCAAGAACATATAAGGAGTCTTCATACACATCCATGGTGGCAGATTGTAAGGGGTCAGAATGACCGGCCAGCAGGAGTATTGATTCCTTCGGTAACACCTCCTTCATTAGTTGTGTAATCCGATTATAGCAAGTTTGTGGCAAGTTAAAATCGGACTTTATGTTCAACAACCGCATCGTCACTGGCAGTACAGAATGTGGATCACAAGCAGGATATAAAGAAGTTTCAGCATCCTGAAACATATCATAGAACTCCTTCGCCTCGGGATTAGGATCCTCCGGATCAAAATTAGGCCCTGTCGCGTCGTACACCATATCTCGTGCAAGGTTCTGCACGTCTCCATAATCAACGGAGCATTCGTCGTCATCGACGACAAAATCCGCTGCAGCATTTTCATCAAAAGCATAAGTAGCAGCATTCGCAACCTGTCTTTCGGCATATAGTTCACCTTGCGATGACCACAGGCCGTAATCACGTACGAAACCCTTACGGGTCAAATGATCTCTTACACTCACCACTTTTTCGTAACGTCTATTGCGACAATTACGACATGGACACTTGATTTTGTTATCGTCCATAAACTGAGCTTTGCTCATGGCATACTTAAGAAACACTTCCACGCCTGCCTGAAAATCGTCACTCACACCTATTCTGCTCTCGTGTTGTCGTTTGTACATCCATGTACGATCAACAAAATAACAATCCATCATAGATTGGATGTAAAAATCTGTATAATAAGACAAACTAAACAGAATTAGTATATAATCATGTAACTGGTGGATCCGCTAGTTCTAGCTCGAGAAAAGAAAAATCTAAGTACAATTGTTACTAATAGTTCGATACCGATAGTGCGATACCGATACCGATAGTGCGATATCGATACCGATAGTTCGATACCGATAGTTCGATACCGATACCGATAGTCCGATACCGATGTCTACACTCACACTAGCATTAATTACCTATAATTCCTACCATGTCTACACTCACACATTACACCCCAAGCCGTCATGCATGCTAATAGGCATGGTAGGCCTGCCTTTTCATTCCTCATTCTCTAAAGCACACATACATATATATATGTATATCACAGATAGATGTATAGACTCAGATGAATTTGATAAGCAAAGACCACCAACCTAATGGATAAGACCACCAATAACCCAAATTTCATGAACCCAAACTCCATATTCACATTTACTAATCCAAACACCACCAAACTAATGGATAACACCCAATATGGATAACACATTATTTAGCCAATATATAAATTCAGATAAATTTGATAAGCAAAGCCCCCCGCCGCCCCCGACCAAAGCCCGTCGCCCCCGACCAAAGCCCGCCGCCCAGCCCCCGATGCCCCCACCCCAAACCCGTCGCCCAGCTTCCGACGCCTCCGCCCATGCAAGCCCGCCGCCCAGCCCCCGCCGCCCCCGCCCCAAGCCTGCCGCCCAGCCCCCGACGCCCCCGCCCCAAGCCCGCCGCCCAGCCCCAACGCCCCCGCCCCAAGCTAGCCGCCCAGCCTCCGAATGTCCCCAAGTTCGCCGCCCCCGCTGCCCCTACGTCGACACCGCGAGAGAGAGATCGAGAGAGAGAGAGAGGGGATTACCTTCGGGAGAGAGAGAGGAGAGGACGCCGAAGTCGTTCACCGAAGCCACGGGAGAGAGAGAGAGAGAGAGGAGAGAGTGAATTTTGGAGGGAATGCGAAAAATTTCCCCCGCCGTTTCATTTTAAGTCTGGAACGTAAATTTAGCGACGGAAATGCGACTGCTAATTATCCGTCGCCAAGTGGTCGCTATTATTGATACTTGCCGACTGAATATCCGTCGCTACGTAGTTGAAGATTGTTCCGCCAATTATCTACACAATTTTTGCCAAATAATCGACTACATAGCGACGACTAGAGTTCCGTCGCTATATCTCCGACTACCTAGCGACGGATATGCGACCTTTCCTTCCCCTAAAATTGAAATTAAAAAAGTAAAGGCGTGTGGTCGGTAATCCGTCGGTGAGCTGCCACGAAGCCGTCGCTAACGCCGATTGAAAATTTCCGTCGCTAATTGTCCGTCGCTAATTTACTGTATTTTGTTAGTGGGAGTAGGGGGTGAGGGCGTCTAGGGATGAGGAGGGGGGCTGGGAGGACAGGAGCTAGGATTAGGGTTCGGGTTAGTGGTGGGTGTGTGGGGGGGAGGACGGAGGGGTGAGGGCGGCTGGGGGAGGGGAGCAGGGGGTAGGGGAGGCTGGAGGAAGGGATCAGTGGGGGTGGGGACGGCTGGGGGCGGCTGGGGGAGGGGAGGGTTAGGGTTCGTGTTAGGGGTGGGGGTGAGGAGGGGGGCTGTGGGGAGGGGAGGGTTAGGGTTAGGGTTAGGGTTAGAGGTGGTTGGTGGGGGAGGGGGGCTAGGGAGGGAAGGGGTTAGGGATAGGGTTCGGGTTAGGGTTAGGGGTGGTGTAGGGGAGAGGGGTGCGGGAGGGGTGGGGGGGCTTGGTCAGGGGCACCGATAGTGCCCAAAAATCTGATAATTTAGTAATAATTATTTATTTTTCGACATCGAAAAAAGTGATACTCCAATTCGAAAGCACCGATAGTGCCGATATTTGTAACAAGTAGTTTTGTTGGTTGGTTAATTGGTAACATGGTAATCAGGACATATAGTCCATACGGCCATTTGACTGACGAGGCAGAAACTATATAGCTGTAGATAAAGTTGACTGTCCTCTGACCCTCATCCCTCGGCAATGATGATATGACAACCTATCACTATATCTTATATATAGTAGTAGATGATGTCTTAGTATTACATTATGTGAGTTCATCTTGATTCTTTTACATTCTTCAGATACTAGATACGATAAGAACATATACTATACCATATGTACAGAACATAGATGATTCACACTAATGTATGCTAGAATGAATTTTAGGTTATGTTCTGAGCCATCCGTTCTCACACATAAAACAAATATGAATTAATACTGTGTGTCAATCTTTGTTTTTGTATTTTCAGCGAACCCAGGGATTGGATTTTGTATTTTGTATTTTAGATTCTGTATTTTGGCTCCAGCTCCAGCTCCATTTGCATTCACTACTAAAATCTGTCAAATTAGCGACGCCTCAAGGCGTCGCTAAATAGAGAAATTACGTCGCTAAATCCTATTAGCGATGTATTTAGCGACGTATGTACGTAGTCGCGATTAACCTAGTCGCTAAACAAGAAAACGTCGCAATACGTCGCTATTGCGACGAGCTTTAGCGACGCTGCTACGTCGCTAATTCAGCGACTGCTGGCGACGTAAAGCGTCATCATTTACCGACGTGTACTAGCGACGTTAAGCGACTTGACATGCATCGATACTGACCTGGCTTGAGAGCCATATGGCGACGTTCTGCAACTTTTTCTGCGTCGCTACAGTACCGACGTTTAGTGACGATTAGCGACGATATTCCTCACAGTTAGCAACGTTGATAGGGATGTTTTTTTGTCGTTGAACGTCGGTAATCGTCGCTGAACATCGCTAATATTAAAAAAAATAAAAAAAATACAGCATTTGCAGCATTTCCTGCAGCATTTGCAGCATCCTCTGCAGCATTTGCAGCATCCTCTGCAGCATTTGCAGCATCCCCCACACCATTTGTTACAGCAACAACGGTGTGTATCACGAACACAGTATCAAACAACACAGATACACACAATCACGAACACGTTTGAAACACAATCTCATCAATCAACACAGATATATGAAAATTTGTAACAACAATGTCAAACATAATGGTCCATAACTTAATTGCCAAGTATGGGAACGAATGGCTCAGAACACAACCTAAAATTCATTCTAGCATATACATTAGTGTGAATCATCTATGTTCTGTACATATGGTGTAGTATATGTTCTTATCGTATGTAGTATCTGAAGAATGTAACAGAATCAAGATGAACTCACATAATGTAATACTAAGACATCATCTACTACTATATATATAAGATATAGTGATAGGTTGTCGTATCATCATTACCGAGGGATGAGGGTCGGAGGACAGTCAACTTTATCTACGGCTACATAGTTTCTGCCTCGTCAGTCGAATGGCTGCAGGGACTATGTCCTGATCACGACGTCGTACCGTAGATTAATGCAAATGGAGCTGGAGCCAAAATACAGAAACCAAAATATGATATCCACCTGAAGTGTAGAGTCGGGAGAGAAGAACTTTTCCACCCTCTCCCTCTCTCACGCTATCAACGTCACAACTTTTCCACCTCAAGTTCTGATCAAGCATCTTCCTTCTCCTCTCCTCCACCATGGCTCTGAACCCATCTGCTCCTCCCTACTTCCCTTCTTCTTATTTGACTCTCTCAGCCACATATGATATCCAACTCAAGTGTAGAGTCGGAAGAGAGGAAGTGGACAGGAAGAGGAGGGGGAAGCAGCACAGTCGACGGCATGACCCAGAGGAAGTACAGAGGTTTTCTTCAACATACGTAGGAGAACTATAAGGATATATCTTTTCACAATATATCACCTTGTCAAAGACCCTTAATGTGACATCCATGTTACCGCGGTGTCGGAAGACTAACATGTGATAATTTTCTAAGCCGTGTGTTTTGACATAATCCTCCAACTGGATTTCAGTTCTATGTAATAATGCAAGATTACTATATAAGAGAAAAGAGTTGGGAGGATTATGTCAAAACACACGACTTAGAAAATTATGACATGTTAGTCTTCCGACACCGCGGTAACATGGTTGTCACATTAAGGGTCTTTGACAAGATGACATATTGTTAAAAGATATATATAGTCCTCCTACGGATTTGAAAAAAACATCTGTACTTCCTCCGGGTCATGTCGTCGGCTGTGCTGCTTCCCCCTCTTCTTCCTGTCCACTTCTTCTCCCCCGACTCTACACTTGAGCTGGATATCATATGCGGCTGAGAGAGTCAAATAAGAAGAATGGAAGTAGGGAGGAGCTGATGGGTTCAGAGCCATGGTGGAGGAGAGGAGAAGGAAGATGCTTGATCAGAACGGATGGCTCGGAACACAACCTAAAATTCATTCTAGCATACATTAGTGTGAATCATCTATGTTCTGTACATATGGTGTAGTATATGTTCTTATCGAATGTAGTATCAGAAGAATGTAACAGAATCAAGATGAACTCACATAATGTAATACTAAAACGTCATCTACTACTATATAAGATATAGTGATAGGTTGTCGTATCATCATTGTCGAGGAGGAGCCAATTCCCCCGGCTCTACAGAATCAATACCATCCAAGGAAGGCAAAACTGAATCAGCATTGTCTTCCGGATCGTCCTCATCAAGGCATAACGGGTTGCTCAGCGTGCCCAGCTTCTTCAACTTCTCGCTGGCTGCAGAGTCGAAATGGGAACGGGTCCTCTTTGCCGGCCCGGAGCTCTGACTCGCACTCGTCGTCTCGCTACCGGTTTCTCTCCTCCTCTGACGCGGGTCATAAGAAAAGAAATTTCGTACCTCTTCTTCACATAAACATCATTGCAGCCTTGTACTCGAGCCTCCTCGTCTGTGACGCTATCCAACTTTTCGGTGTCTACATTGTCACTCGAATCTCCCCTTCGACTCGTATTATCCTCTTATTCGTCTGTCTTTTCGCTCTCTCCGTCTTGCAATCATCTGCTATTACTGCCGACTCATTCGACTCATTCTCCGAGTCTTCCTCCTCCTTCTCGGAGTCATCAGAGAAGGAGTCGAATGAGACTGCGGTGATAGCAGATGATTGCAAGACAGGGAGCAAAAAGACAGGCGAATAAAAGGACAATACGAGTCGAAGGAAGGATTCGAGTGACAATGTAGGCACCGAGAAGTTGGATAGCGTCACAGACGAGGAGGCTCGAGTACAAGGCGGCAATGATATTTATGTGAAGAAGAGGTACGAAATTTTTTTTCTTATGACCCACGTCAGAGGAGGAGAGGAAACCGGTAGCGAGGCGACGAGTGCGAGTCAGAGCTCCGGGCCGGCAAAGAGGACCCGTTCCCATTTCGACTCTGCAGCCAGCGAGAAGTTGAAGAAGCTGGGCATGCTGAGTAGCCCGTTATGCCTTGATGAGGACGATCCGGAAGACAATACTGATTCAGTTTTGCCTTCCTCGGATGGTATTGATTCTGTAGATCCGTATATAAAGAGGAAGAGATTAGGAGTAGAGTGGACCCGGAGGGAAATGAGAGATGAAGGATGGCTCAGGGAAGGGGGCAGATGAAGGATGGCTAGAAACACAACCTAAAATTCATTCTAGCATACATTAGTGTGAATCATCTATGTTCTGTACATATGGTGTAGTATATGTTCTTATCGTATGTAGTATCTGAAGAATGTAACAGAATCAAGATGAACTCACATAATGTAATACTAAGACATTATCTACTACTATATATAAGATATAGTGATAGGTTATCGTATCATCATTGCCGAGGGATGAGGGTCGGAGGACAGTCAACTTTATCTACGGCTACATAGTTTCTGCCTCGTCAGTCGAATGGCTGCAGGGACCATGTCGTACCGTAGATTAATGCAAATGTAGCTGGAGCCAAAATACAGAAACCAAAATACAAAATACAGAATCAAATTCCTGGTTTCCACAAAAATACAAAACACAGTTCTAATTAATATATATTTTAAGTGTGAGAACGGATGGCTAAGAACACAACCCAACCGGAGAGGATTCTCTGCAGATCCATCTGAGTAGGACGTATACTCTGAGAGATCACCTTTACAAGAATGATATCAGTAGTGGGATTGAGTGTGTACGTCATACTCAGATGGGTCTCTCACCGTTACTATTTTTTCTGACAGCATGGTGGATGTGCTCCGTCAACAGATTCTTGCTCCGAGCCAAAACTTTGCCCCGGAGCTCAAGTGGACATCCTTGGTGTAGAGCTCGAGTGAGAGGTTCCTGACAGCATGCTGGTCTCCTTTGTCAAAGTATCCATGCTCATCATACATTGGTTGTGGGACGAGCACGGATACTTTGACAAAGAAGACCACCATGCTGTCAGGAACCTCTCACTCGAGCTCTACACCAAGGATGTCCACTTGAGCTCCGGGACAAAGTTTTGGCTCGGAGCAAGAATCTGTTGACGGAGCACATCCACCATGCTGTCAGAAAAAAAAAAGTAATAGTGAGAGACCCATCTGAGTAGGACGTACACACTCAATCCCACTACTGATATCATACTTGTAAAGGTGATCTCTCAGAGTATACGTCCTACTCAGATGGATCTCTCAGAGTATCCTCTCTGGTTGGTTGTCGTATCATCATTGCCTAGGGATGAGAGTCGTAGTACCAATACAATCCAGAGATTGACATAGTACTAATTCATATATGTAGTCCAATACAAATCGTCTAATACAAAAACAACCCAATACAAATAGTCCAATACAAATAAGTACTAATAGCTAATGACAACCACGCTGCTCACGTAAACGCTCAGTGATACGTTCATGCAACAACCTCGAAAAAGCGAGATTTTTGGCGCAAGGAGAGCTGTCGTCCCTTGCAAGGACTGTATGAAGAGTCCTCTCGGTCTCACTAGCTACCGGTGCTGGATGAATAGAACTCCCGGTCTCACTAGCAACCGGCGCCACTTCCTCCTTAACTGTAGGAGGAGCCACCTCAGCATTCACTGTTTCCCTCAAACGACGTGCCGCTCCTCGGGCCATGGGTGCCATCTGGTAAGCAAGCTAATATAATTGTAACATAAGCAAGCTAACTAAAGGAACCATTATGTAATTTGAGTACATTTTTGAAAGCAGATAAAGTATAATAAATTCGATTTTTTGCCAAGTAGCAGATGACGGATGGCTCAGAACACAACACTAAAATTCATTCTAGCATACATTAGTGTGAATCATCTATGTTCTGTACATATGGTGTAGTATATGTTCTTACCGTATGTAGTATTTGAAGAATGTAACAGAATCAAGATGAACTCACATAATGTAATACTAAGACATCATCTACTACTATATATATAAGATATAGTGATAGGTTGTCGTATCATCATTGCCGAGGGATGAGGGTCGGAGGACAGTCAATTTTATCTACGGCTACATAGTTTCTGCCTCGCCAGTCGAATGGCTGCAGGGACTATGTCCTGATCACGATGTCGTGTCGTAGATTTAGGATTTAAAATATGGTATTCCGGTCAACTTAATTCGGTCAAAGGGTACTGAACATAAAGTCTAATTATCCCATATTTCAGTAATGTCAGTGAGCTAAATCATACTCAACTGTCGAGAATACTTAGGAAAAAACTCATTCACAGGATTAGTATCCATCCTTCGTGACATAGCTAAAATTTTATAGGGCTCGATAATAATTATTAGTCAATTTATTCATCATTTCAAAACCCTGAAAATGCCCAAAAAAACTTCCAGTATCAGTAAATAGGGCTCGAACCCTAAATTAGAATTCGAATACAAGCAAAACATCAAATTGACAGTTGATATGCCCAAAAAAAAACGAGATTTTTCAGTATATAGGTTCACACTGTGAATCTCGTGTCCACAGAGTGGGACACGATGTGTCCAAACCAATAAAATAGGTGTCACACGAACTAGAAGCGAGTCCACGCTCTCGTGTCCCCCGCAGCGAGTCCACTGTCAGTCTCGTGTCCCCCGCAGCGAGTCCACGCTCTCGTAGAAACGAACTAGAAGCGAGAGAGAGAGAGCTCGAAGACGAGAAGAAACTGGGGAGGAGCTACCAGAGGAAGGAGGAGGAGGAGAAGGAGGAGCTACCTGAGGAAGGAGGAGGAGGAGAAGGAGAAGGTCGGAGGAGAGATCGCCGGAGGAGCGCCGCGGAGGAGGAGGAAAATCGCCGGAGGAGCGTCGCGGAGGAGGAGCGCGCCCAAAATTGGGGAGGGGAAATTGTGAAATGATCGAAAAGGAAACCCTCGCTGGCTATATGAAACGATTAGCGACGTCCGCATAGGACGTCGCAAAACGTCGCTGATATATAATAAATGGCGACGCAACTTAATATGCATCACTAAACATCGCTATATCAGCAACGAGTACCGATGAACTTACGATGCACTACCCCATTTAACAAAATATAGCCGCTAGACGTCGCTATTAGTCGCTGTTGGAGACAAACAACGACGTCTTATATTAACGTCGCTAAATTCCTAAAAATTAGCGACAAAATTTCACGGAGTCGCTAAATACGTCGCTGATTTGACTTATTTTGGTAGTAATTAATCTACGGTACGACATGGTGATCAGGACATAGTCCCTACAGCCATTCGACTGGCGAAACAGAAACTATGTAGCAGTAGATGAAGTTGACTATCCTCTGACCCTCATCCCTCGGCAATGATGATACGACAACCTATCACTATATCTTTTAGTAGTAGATGATGTCTTAGTATTACATTATGTGGGTTCATCTTGATTCTGTTATATCCTTCAGATACTAGATTCTATAAGAACATATACTACACCATATGTACAGAACATAGATGATTCACACTAATATATGCTAGAATAAATTTTGGATTGTGTTCTGATCCATCATTTCTCACACTTGGCAAAAAATCGAATATTATATATTTATCTGGTTTCAAAAATGTACTCAAACGAGATGGTTCCTTTAGTAAGCTTGCTTATGTTATAATTATATTCTTTGTGAATATCGATCTTACCAGATGGCACCCATGACCCGAGCAGAGGCACACCATTTGAGAGAAACACTGAATGCTGAGGTGGCTCTTCCTACTGTTAAGGAGGAAGTGGCACCGGTAGCTAGTGAGACCGGGAGTTCTATTCATCCAGCACCTGCAGTGGACTGCATCTCTCCTGGCACCGTCGATCCTACTTATTCGAAGTGGTTGCGTGATCGTATCACTGAGCGTTTGCGTGAGCTGCGTGGTTGTCATTAGCTATTAGTACTTATTTGTATTGGACTATTTGTATTGGAATTTATTTGTATTAGACTATTTGTGTTGGACTACATATATGAATTAGTACTGTGTCAATCTCTGGATTGTATCTCCAGCTCCAGCTCTAGCTCCATTTGTATTCTGGATTCTGTATTTTGTATTTTGGATTCTGTATTTTGGCTCTAGCTCCAACTCTATTTGTATTAATCTACGGTACGACATGGTGATCAGGACATAGTCCCTGCAGCCATTCAACTGACGAGACAGAAACTATGTAGCCGTAGATAAAGTTGACTGTCCTCCGACCCTCATCCCTCGGCAATGATGATACGACAACCTATCACTATATCTTTTAGTAGTAGATGATGTCTTTGTATTACATTATGTGGGTTCATCTTGATTCTGTTATATCCTTCAGATACTAGATTCGATAAGAACATATACTACACCATATGTACAGAACATAGATGATTCACACTAATGTATGCTAGAATGAATTTTGGATTGTGTTCTGTATTTTGGATTGGATTGTACAGAACATAGATGATTTACACCATATGTACAGAACATATGTATAGAATATAGATGATTTACACCATATGTACAGAACATAACCACCGAAGGGGTCGACGAACCCATGGATTAGATTCTGTATTTTGGATTGGATTCTGTATTTTGGATTGTACATTTGCATTCTGGATACTTTTTTTTAATTTTTTTTCAATTTAGCGACGTTTATATTCGTGGCTAACTGTTAGCGACGAATATAAAGGTCACTAAAATGTAACACCCAGTTTCTAAAATGAGGGTAATTTTGAAATTTTGTAATTATAATTATTAATTAATGATATTTATTTCATATTAGAATTTTTAGTGATTTTTAATTAATTTTAAACTATTTAAATTTATGACTTGTGATTTTGGTGTTGTGCTAGTGATTAGTAGATACTGCCTACCCTAGAGACTAGCCATGTGATAGGGTATTTTTGACATTTTAGGTTTATTTGGATTTATTATAATTTATTTGAATTTATGGGAATTTTTAGAATTTATTTTGGAATTGTTTAGATGAAGGTTGACTAGTGTTGACTAAGAGACTAACCTAGTGACTAACCTAGGTTAAGACCCCTTGATTAGGTTAAGTAAACTTGGTTAGACCTAATTTAGTGAGATTTAAGTCATTAGGACTTGTTTGGAGAGTTTTGGAGTTGATTAGGCTAAATAGCTCATGACTTCATAAGTCATGATTAATGACTTGAATCTTAAAGCCCATAGGCCCACACCATGTAGCCAAACCTAAACCTAATCAGTCCATGACAGCCACTATTGAACATTCCCCCTATTTAATCCCCTCCTAGAATTTAGGGCTAGCCTCCATTGGGATTTGTGCAAGTTTTAGAAAGAGGTGAGTCTCCATGTTCAAAAATCTCTAGGAAATCCATTTCTCCTCCTTTTTAATCCAAACAAATTGCATTGGGTTTTAAATTCTTCCTACTTCCTGTTGGTAATTAATATTCTCAGATTTTAAGAGCTTTGGAGGAGTTTCACCATCAAGGAGAACCTCACTCATTTGAACTTTTGAGGATTTGTGATACATAGAGGTAACTCTCCATTTCCACCATGAAATTCTGGGTTAAGTGCATGTATAGGGAGCCCTAGACCTAACCTAACTATAGAAATAGGAAGCCCTAAGTTTTTGTGTCGATTCGTGTCCTAACAGGACACGTATCAGTGTCCTGAGCTAGGTGTTTGTGGTAATGCCACAGTGACTCTTTTTGTGATATTTTTGAATTGTTTTTGAATGAAAATTTGTGTTTTGATGTCGCTTACTCATTTCCATTGCTCTGAGCTTGAATCGAGTCTGTGTCGAGTCGATTGGACACGCGTGCACACGCTCTTGCGTGCGCGCACGCACAGCTACAGTAATCCCCTGCTTATCGGGCTTCCTGTTGGACACGACACGATTTTGTTTGACACGAGTTTTTGTGGACAGCTTGGGGCACCCTCTGACATCACTGTCCCCAAGTTTCACGTGATTGTATGGTCAGGATTGGGAGACATCGGCCACGTACTGATTTTTGCACTGTTCTGTGCAATGTGACTATTAGCCACTGATACGGCTTTGAATCCTTGGACACGACACTTTCAAACACGATACAGGGTGATGGGCCCTTAGACCTATCCATGGAGAACACCTATGCACAAGCACGAGGCACGAGATTGCTTATGTCGTGTCCTATTGGACTCGACATGGCTGCACGAGGCCTAGGCTATACTGTGTTTCCTGATACTTTGATATTTATCGTTTGGACACTTTGTGTCCGTTGTATGGACACATGGATACCCTCCACATGTACACACATACCTGACACCACTGTACACTACTGTCCATATTCAATTTTGGGTTTTCATTGAGAGTTTGGTATTCGAGTTGGGTTTGAGTTGTCATTTTCCTGATACTCAAGTAATACTGAATTCGAATGCATATAAACTGAGAAATGGGTTTACAAATGAGGCTTGATGTTATGTAATGAACTAATTTCGAGTTTGAATGATGAATAGGATTCGAATTTCATTGTGGGACTGTTATCTCTGATACTAGGTTATTGTTTTCCTGAGATTGCATTATGAAAACTGAGTTTGAATATATATTAAACTGAGTTCTCCTTATGCATAACCTGATTTTGTATCATCACTCATTCCTATATCACTGATTCTCTTTTTTCCCTAATATACACACTGTTTTCCTTTTAGATATCACATATCACACACTTTAGCACTTCACACTCTATTATATTTTTTTCTGTCAAACTGAGGTTGATTTTCCCTTCCTTTCTTCCCAATTAATTTGAGTTTCCAGTTTGTGATTAAAACCTGAAAAGAGAATGTTGGCACTTGTGTGCATTGTTTTGAAGGTTAGGTTCTTAAATGGGATTTGAAATGCATGGTTTGATTGTTAGTTAATTCCTTAATTTCTGAACTGACCTGATAAACCTGAGATTTAGAGTAGGTTCTCAGCTTCCATTATCTGAGATATGGCATGCTCATTGATTCCTTTTTGTTCACATGATTATCTGAGTTTGTAGTGGGGTTAAAACTGGAAACAATGGGACTGTCCTTCACTGTTTTCCTGTGCCTAGTTTTCTACTCTTTTCAGTCCAGTTTTGACACACTGTTTAGTGTAACACACACACACACAGCTACACCCCTATTCACCTCACTGTTTTCTATGTTTCAGTTTCATACACATCATCATCCCTCACTCACACACATTAGCATGCACACTTGACACCATGTTCACTCTCACACACCCTCATGTATGTCTCACACACTCTTATATATGCACCCACATTGCCATGTTATGTCACCCCCTCTCTATGTATATATAGTATATATATAGCTATATGTGTATGTATATCTATAGGTATGTATCTAAATGTATAACCTAATGTGAATGTGTAAATAATAGTGTAGGGTGTAATGGGAATTTCAATGTGTAAGGTAAAGCTATATGTGATATACATGTTGATATGTGGGTGGGTATATAGGTAATATAGCTCATAGCCTATGGGTTTGGGTTTGAATGCCAGTTACATGTGTAGTTGACTTGTGTAGTCTAGATTTGATGTGGGCTTGCTAGAATAGACTAGATAGGCCTAGTGAGACTTGTTTGACTTAGGATTGACTTAGTTGACCTAGTTGACTTCTAGAGTTGACCAAAGGTTGACTTTAGCCTAGATTGACCCCAAACTTCATGTAGATTCATTATAGCACTCTATTTCCTTATTTTAGACTTGTTGTGACTTGTACTGTTCTATAGGAGACAGACACCACTCCTCGGACAGTATATTCTCTTCGGACATTCAGGATACCAGGCGAGTACATTCTCTGATCATTTCATATCCTGTTTAGAATTATTTTCCTGCTTTAAATTACTTTACTTGATACTGTCACGTTGGTCACACGGATTGGTACTATATGGATCTTTTCATGAGATATTATTCCCCTCGGGAGCATCAGATACTACATGTTTTGTGCGTTTCACGAATCATCACGTATCTCTATGCTTCCTCTGATTCACGAATCGCTTGTGACACATGTACTCTCATGTTCACAGAGCCATCATGAATCACCTTCATGTATCACTCATTTTATGAGCCATGTGAAGTTTCACGAACCTTAACATAACTTGAACGGATCCTTGTGTATTGATTGGGGTTGGGGAGTAGAAATAGACATATGAATATTATCCAAGTAGCTGTAGTCATGAATCACTCCCTTAGCTGTAGTCATGAACCTCCTATGCCATTCACATGTTTATATTTTACTCTGACTCACTAGCCACTATTAGTTCTCTATGTATAGTATATTTCTATTACAGTTCTCTCTGATTACATACTGCATTTCCTTCAGTATCTATATCTTACTTTACTGCATGATTATATTTTCTAACCTGCTATGAACTGTTGAGATGTACTGTACTCGCTCCTGTCCTGACTGGATCTGTTGAAAATATTACAGAGGATGAGGAGGAGGCCCTATGTACCACCTATTACGGAGCAGGATTAGACGACACCTGCGACCTGGTTCCTCTGGAGGACCCAGCTGCAGCACAGGATGCTACTCCCAAAGTCTAGGCTAGATAGCTAGGCTTTAGCTTTTCTTTCAGTATTGTTGTTTGGATTTCAGTTGTTGTTCTGAGATGTAGTTTATATTTAGAGACTTGTTTTGAGCTGGATGTTCTTGAGTTGTTATCTTATACACTTAGATTTTCTCTCTCTTATTTAGTATTACATTGTGTTTCTGATCTCTCTATCTACCTTTACTATTTTGTATCTGCCTTAGATGTGATTGAGACTGTTCTGTTATGTCACCTCCATTCGGAGTGTATATACTGTACAGGTACCCTTTTATTGTTAGATGATTGACCTAGGACAGCGTTCTACCGTCGACACTGCGGCGTAGGCTGGGCGTTGTTACGTTCTCGTACCCTCACAGTGGGTGCGGGTCGTGACAAAAATGTCGCTAAATTGTTGATGTGGCAAACAATCTGATGCCACCACATCGTCGCAAAAATGTCGCTAATGTGTCGCTAATCGGCGACCACAAGAAATCGTCGCAAATAACGTTGCTACTTACCGACGTTACTAGCGTCGCTAACTAACATCGCCATAGCGACATTTTGTGACGTTTTCACAATTAGCGACATGCTTTTTTTCGTGTTTCCAAAACGTCGCTAAAAACATCGCTAATGTAAGTTAGCGACGTTTTGGCCGAGATTAGCGACGTTTTGGAACGTCGCTAATCTGACAAATTTTTGTAGTGTGGCACCTCACCTCCCTTATTCTCTCTCCCTCTCTCTCTCTCTATATATATATATATTGATGATAGCATGAGGAGGTGACACATAGCCAACATCCATAAGGTGGCACCTCACCTCCCTTATCTCTCTCTCTCTCTCTAATATATATTATATATATATATATATATTATATAATATATTATATATATATATATATATTATGATGATAGCATGAGGAGGTGACATAGCCAATATCCATAAGGTGGCACCTCACCTCCCTTATCTCTCTCTCTCTCTCTATATTATATATATATATAATATATATATATAAGTTTTGATATTTTAAATTTGTCCCCTAATCAAATTAGATTTATTTTCAGTACACATTATTTCCATGACAATTATACCCTCAAGCCAATTTTTAATTTAATTTTGCTATTTGGCTTCCAAAGTATTTGATTATGTCATCTTCCATTATGTGACATCTAATTAACATGATAGCTGACATTACAGCTGACATGGCAAATTTTAACCTAAAAAATTAGTTGCCCAAATTTTGTTAAAGTTAACGTTAATGTTAATATTAATATTAATGCTAATATAATGTTATATTAGTGTTAATATTAATGTTAATATTATATTGTTAATGTTAAGATTAATCTTAATGTTAATTATCATGTTAATTTAATGTTATTTTTAATTTTAATTTTAATTTTAATTTTAATTTTAATGTTAAATTTTGCCATGTCAGCTGCCATGTCAGCCATTATGCCAGTTGTCATGTAACATATCATATGCCACATAATAGGAGATGGTATCACCCAAATATTTTAGAAGCAAAATACTATTTTTGTTTTCAATTAGATCATTTTAATTTGAGTTAATTATTTGGATAGCCCAACTGGATGGCCTCTAATAATTGAATAATTCCAACAAACAAATATTATGCACATACATGTAGGAAACCAAATATTGCACACATACATATAGGAACTCTGTATTGTACATGTGGGCGAAGGGGATTAGAGTTGCACCACCCTTTGAAATAAAATATTGTTAGAGCAGGGGCACAATTTTTCGATAGAAAACTGAGAATATGAAACAATTGTAAGAACAATGTTCCAACACAACACTTCTAGGAAGGTTGCGCAAGTATAACGAAGATCTAAGAAAATCTCGTTATTATATACGAGAATCTAAAAAGATTTCGTAATCCATAGCAGCATATGATATACGAGAATCTAAGAAGATTTCGTAATCACAGCAACGAAGAAGATGACAGACGAAAGATGGAAGATGGCCTGCTGGGGTGAATGATCACCGTTGCTCAAAGCTATATTCGCCCCACACGAGTAGCTTCCAGGAACCAGCAAGTTCGTTGGAGAACTTTGGAACACTTCTGCTCTTCTGACTCGGATCGTACACGGACTCACGTGCAAAAACAACGCTGGTGCAAAGCTTTTCTTCTCTCTAACAGGATCTGTTTACTTGTGTTAAGAAACACTTGTAAACTTTTGTAACTCTCTGAATATATTATGTATCTCATATGCCTGTAGGAGAGAAGAGACCTTATATAGGCCCGAGTAGCAACTGTCCGGTTAGCACAACATTCGGGACGTGGTAAAACCACTCCGAACTTGCAGTAACCGCTCAGATCATGCACAGGCACGATCTGAAGCAAGTTGCACCACTCTAGGAACCAGTGCGCCTTACACCTTGCGCACAAAGCCACTTGTGCCACACTGCGCCACACGCACAACGCGCACATTGCGCCACTTGCACAACCTGGCGCAACTGCGCGTAACCTGTGCGTAGCCTGCGCACAACCTGGCGCAACCTGTGCGCAGCCTGCGTGCAACATGGCGCAACCTGTGCGCAGCCTGTGTGCAACCTGGCACGTACCCTGGTCGCACAACCTGTGGTGCACAACGTGGCAGCGCAAGGAGCGAACTAAAGCGTACTATGCGCCTAGTAACGATGCTAACGTGCTAAGTGCACCAACAAAATGCCACATTATGCCTCATGAGCCATGAGCCCGAGTCCGTCCGTGTCTATGTCCGAGTCCGAGTCGCTAAGCCCTACGGGGCTTAGCCCCTATGGAAATAAATTTTCCAAGAGCAAAAATCATGAATGCTTTCAATTGTTTATTTAGCCTTTTTTCCGTTAGAAAAATAACCCCACATGGCACACCCATGTGCACCTCTACACCACATGTGCATCTCTAAAGTAGCATAGCTAATATATAGAGATACAACTCCTTTGGCCTAGCCGATGTGGGACTAAAATTTCTAATACAAAGGCCAAAAACCCAACAACCTCACATCTCGATAAATGGGTAAGTGTTCCCATAGTAACTGTCCATCATGCATTAGGAGAGATGTCGCTGACGACTTGAATCTTCCCGCATGGGTCAAACAACAGACTATAATACAAGAAGGACTAAGCCTTGAATTCTGCATCATAGCTAAAATCTTTCCACTCACATTATGTAGTTACATGTGTTTTTGGCTACACATTAAAGGCCTTGTGCCAGCCGGTTTCAGTGTATAATTTTGGGCGTCTACAAGTTTACTCTCAGGAG